>JAKSZT010053887.1:1418700-1469781 GCA_026826555.1 Tolypeutes matacus | reverse complement strand
GGATAGGATAGGATAGGATAGGATAGGATAGGATAGGATAGGATAGGATAGGCTAAGATAGAAGTTAGGCCTTTAAAAATGGATAGGATTTCAAGAGTAAAAAAAATTCAGGGCACAGAGAGAAAAAAAAAATAACACATGCTATATGAATAATAAGCTCAGCCTAGGCAGAACAAAGCTCATGTGGAGAAAAAGTATAATTTAAGAATTGAAAGATGGGCTATAGGAGGTATTTCTTGTTTGTCAGTTTTCAAGGTAGATGGGGAAGAAAGAGGTTAGAGCATAACATTATAAAAAGGAGGATTTGGGAAGATTTATTGCACAATAACAAAATTTCTAGTTCTCCCTGTTAGAAAACTTACCCTCTCCCACATGATACTCAGAATTAGTCCACCATGGGCCACTTCCCCAGTCTCCTTGTTCTTTTTCCAAATGGGTAGGCTCCCCAGACATCTAAGCTGTGACAGACTGTCATCTCAAAAACAATCTATACCTCTTTTTCCTCTACCCTGAACTCCTCTCCTCTTTATCTCCCTTCTACAGAATCCTCAGGAATTCCACCATCAAAAAAACTCCCTTATTAAGCCTATACTTGGTGCTGGAGTTTGTAGGTATATGTCCAGAGACTCAAGTCTTTGGGCTGTCCATGTGTCAGCTGGGCCCAGAACCTCGGCGGAGTTGCAACACCTACTCTACAGCTCATTGGACAGACCCAGGACAACTGGCAAGGAGATGATGATGGACAATGGCCATCCCAGGGAACGGAGAGAGTCTGCAGCTGCAGGCAGGGTAGTCCTATCCATCTTCCCTATGGGATATAATACACCTTCCAATTGGAGGCAGAGTGGATGTCACCATCCTAGAATCCTCAAGACTGGGGGAAGAGCTATGGACTAGAGTGGACTTACTGGTGTTCTACTATAGACATATTGTGATTCTAGCAATGGAAAAAATTACAACACTGATGTGGAACCAGTGGCCACTGGAGACTATGCAGGCAGGGAGAGGGAAAAACAGTTGTAATATGGGGGCTTTTTCAGGACTTAGGAATTGTCCAGAGTGATGTTACAGCAACAGATATAGGCCATTTTATGTCATCACATAATATGCAGAACTGTATGGGAGAGAGTGTAGACTACGATGTGAACTATGGTCCATGCTTAATGGCAAAGCCCCAGGATGCACTTAGCAATTGCAATAAATGTGCCACACTAATGAAGGATGTTTATGTTGAGAGGATGTGGGAAGTGTGGGGAGTGGGGCATATGGGAATCCCTATATTTCTTTGTGTAACATTTATGAAATCTAAGTATCTTTTAAAAAATACAAAAATTTTAAAAAAAATTTTTAAAGGAATTCCCTTATATCTTGCCATAAAGATGGGAGTTGAGATATTTGCTCTTATTCCTTATCTCCAGGAGAAACTGTATATTCTGCACCATTCACACCTGTCCTACCCCAAGATTTCAAGATAAGTGTGATAGTAGTTATCCTGTGAAGACATTCCAAAACCATTACTCTTTCAAAATGGACTCTCCTGTTTTTCTATGTATGCATACATACATATATACCCTACTACAGAGGCTATGGCATTAGCCATTAGCCATACCTCCTAAAGCTAACACACTATTGATAGCTGTCATCAACACACCTGCTAAGCTCCACCTTCACTCAGTGAAGCTGCTGTTGACTCAATGTTCTCCTTCCTCTCAACTCCTGCCATTATCCTGGTTGAATCCAATATTCCTGGCTCTGAGCATGGTCTACATGACATGGAAGGATGGACACACCTCTCAGCCTTGGGAGTAGCCACTCTATGTACTTGTCATTCTATCATGTCCTGGAATATTTCAGGTTTATTTCCACCTCACAGTATTTTCATGGACTGTGTGTGCTCTCTTCCTGGCAAAATGAGACCCCACCTGCATTCTAAGGCCTCTGTTGTGGTTTGGAGTCATGTAACCCAGAAAACATTTTCTTAAATTTAATTCATTCCTGTAGGTGTGAACTCTTATAAAGAGGACCTTTTGATAATATTATGTAAATTAAGGTGTGGCCCAGCTGAATCAGATTGGGTCTTAATCTTATTACTGAAGACCTTATAGGGGACGTCACAGAGAGAGAGAAAGAGAGGGAGCAGCCAGAAGGTGAATGTCAATGGAACCCAGAAGAGAAGGGAGAAGCCAGGGGAGGCTGTTGTATGTACTGCCATGTGACAGAAAAGCCAAGGACCCACGATCACCAGCAGCCAGTCCAGAAAGCCATAGTCTTCAGGGAGAATACATTGCCTTGATGACGCCTTGATTTTCGACTTCTCCTAGCCTCAAAACTATGAGCCAATAATTTCCTGTTATTCAAGCCAACCAATGAATGGTATTTGTTTAGCAACAAGGAAACTGAAAGTCTTCCACCCCCTCCCTTCCAAATTCTCTTAACTAGCTAATCCCTACTCATCCTTCAGCTCTCCATACAAATGGCACATTGAAAGGTAAACATTTCTACACTAAACTTACCATCAGCCCATACAGACTATGGTTAGAGCAATGGTTCTAATCCGGGACACTCTTGGCCTTGGGGCAATGTCTGAGATATTTTTAGTTATCATAACTGGGGACAGGTGCTACTGGCATATAGTGGGTAGAGTACAGGTATGTTGCCAAATATCTCACAATGCATAAGAGAGCCCCAAGCAACATAGAATTATTCAGCACAAATCATGACAAGGTTGAGAAACTTTGCATTAGATTGCATTATATCAGAGCATCACTATGTTTTTGGTTGCAGCAGTCATCACATTTTTAGAATTATTTATTCAATGTCTAACTTCATGTCTATCTTGTTCATTACTAAAACACAAGTACACAGCAAGTAGAATATGGTGGTGATCAATGCCCATTTATATGCAGGAGGGAGAGAAGAACAATTGTCAGGAAAAAAGAATGGTGGAGGTGGGATACCAGTTAGGGAACTTTCAATACTACAATAATGAGGATGGTTTGGGCTAGAATACTAGAAGTGGAAATGTTGAGGGTAAGAGGAAGGAGAGAGATATGTTAAGTTATTCTCTTGAGCAAAAGAATATATGAATGACACAAACTACCTATACTAGATAAAGAAGAAATAGATGATATAAACAGGATAATATCAAGTAAAGAGATTGAATCAGTAATCAAAAACCTCCCCTAAAAATAAAAGTCCAGGACTAGATGGTTCCTGGTGGATTTTACCAAACGTTCCAAGAAGAATGAACATAAATTCTGCTCAAACCCTACCAAATAAAAAAAAAGAAAGAAAGCAAAAGAAAAGGAGGGAACACTCCCTAACTCATTCTATGAAGCCAACATCACCTGAAATTGCCAGATAATGATATCACAAGTAAATTGCAGACAAATATCACTTATAAATATAGATGCAAAATACTCAACAAAATATTAGCAAAGTGAATTCAACAGCACATAAAAAGAATTATATAGTATGATTAAGTGGGATTTATCCCAGGTATACAAGAGTGGTTCAACATATGTAAATTAATTAACATAATAGATCACATTACTAGAATGAAGGGGAAAAGACACGTAATCATCTCACCTGATACAGTAAAGGTATTTGACAAAATCCAGCATCCCTTCTCAAAAAAAAAAAAAAAAATACTTAGAAAACACTGAACGACAGGAAACTTCCTTAACATGATCAAGGGCATGTATGAAAAACCCATAGCTAACAGCATACTCAATGGTGAAAGACTGAAAGCCTTCCCTCTAAGATCAGAAACAAAACATAGATGTCTACTGCCACCACAGTTACTCAATATTTTACTGGAAGTTCTAGTCAGAGAAATTAGGCAATAAAAATAAATAAAAGGCATACAAATTTGAAAGGAAGATGTAAAACTTTCCCTTTTTGCAAATGACATGATTCTATGTACAGAAAATCCTGAAAAATCCAGGACAAAAGCAACTAGAAGTTATTAATAAATTCAGCAATGAGGCAGGGTACAAGATCAACACCCAAAAATCAATAGTGTTAATATATACTAGCAATGAATAATCTGAGGGAAAAAATCATTTACAATAGCAACTAAAAGTATCAAATATCTAGGAATTAATTTAATCAATGATGTAAAGGATGTAAGCACAGAAAACTATAAAAAACATTGTTAAAAGAAATTTTAAAAAACCTAAATAAGTGGAAGGATATTCTGAGTTCATGGATTGAAAGACTAAATATTTTTAGGATGTCAATTCTACCCAAAGCAATGCATAGACTCAATGCAACCTGATCAAAAGTCCAACTGTCTTCTTTTTGACAAAATGGAAAAGCCAGTCATCAAATTTATATGGGAGGGTAAAGGGCTCTGGATGGCCAAAATCATCATGAAAAGAAGAATTAAGTTAGAGGACTCATATTTCTTGATTTTAAAACTTATTACAAAGTTACAGTAATAAAAAGGGATGGTACTGGCACAAGGATAGAAATATAGACAAATAGAATCAAATTTAGATTTCACAAACAAACCCTTACATCTATGGCCAATTATTTTTGACAAAGGTACCAAGTCTACTCAATGGGGAAAGAATTGTCTCTTTAACAAAGGGTTCAGGAAAAACTGGATAAACATATGCAGAATGTGGACCCCTATCTCACACTGTATATAAAAATCAACTCAAAAATGAATCAAACACCTAAGTATAAGGGCCAAAACTATAAAGCCCCTAGAAGAAAACAGGCAATCATTCTTAAGACTCTATGTTAGGCAATGGTTTATAGACTTCATACCAAAAGCACAAGCGAAAGGAAAATTAGATAAATGAGCTTCATCAAAATTAAAAACTCCTCAGCATCAAAGAACTTCATCATGAAAGTAAAAGGACAACTTACAGAAAGGGAGAAAATATTTGGAAACCATCTATCTGATAAGGGTTTAACATCCAAAATAATCAAAGGAATCTTACAACTCAACAACAAAAAGACAACCTAATTAATAAATGGGATTAATGGGCAAAAGACTTGAACAGGCATTTATCCAAAGAAGATATACAAGGACCAACAATCACATGAAAATATGCTCAAAATCATTAGCTATATGTAAATGCAAATCAAAACCATGATGTAATACCATTTTACAAACACTAGAATGGCTACTACTTTTTTAAAAACAGAATATTACAAGTATTGGAGAGGATATGGAGAAATAGGAACACGTGTTCATTGTTGGTCAGAATGTAAAGTGGCTCAGCTGCTGTTGAAAGCAGGTTGGCAGTTTCTCAGAAAGCTATGTATAGAATTATCACATGTCCTGGCCATCCCACTACTAGGTATCTCCCCAAAAGAAAGAAAAGCAGGGATGTAAACAGATATTTGCACATTGATGTTCATATGGCATTATTCACAATTGCCAAAAGATGGAAGCAAACCATTTTTAAACAGATGTATGAATATTATTCATCTTTAAAAAGTAATGAACTGGCACCAAGAACTGAACCTGGGGCCTCCTATGTTGGAGTGAGCCACCTCCGCTCCCTGTTGCTGTGTCTCTCATTGTGTTTCCTCTCTGGGTCTCTTGGTTGTGTCATCTCACGGCGTCATCTTCTTGTGTCAGCTCACCGAGCCAGCGTGTCATGTCAGCTCACTGTCTTGCTGGTCTTCTTTAGGAGGAACCGGAACTGAACCTGGGACCTCCCATGTGGTAGGCAGCTACCCAACTGCTTGAGCCACATCTGCTTCCCTCATAAGGTCTTAATTCAGTCTCCACTGGTGAAACCCATTCTAGCCCACTTGTCTTCTGGCCAGGGTTACATGTTCCTGCACTCCTCTCCCATGGATGTATCATCATCTGAGGTCTCCCCTTGCTCACATCTGAACACTGGGTCGATCTTTGTAAATATCAGCAAAGAAGACTGATGGGGCAGAGAGCAAGACAGGGCAGGATTCAGGCAGTGTGTCTTTCCCACCCCACTTACACCCTATCCTAGGTCCCACCTCCTTCTCCAGCTGAGGATTCCACAAGCAACTAAGTGTGGAAAACGTCAGTTTTATGAAGTGACCTCTTACATAAAACTCCATAAAACAGTTTGAGTGAAGTGCTCAGGAGTTATCTTTGAAGACTGATTCCTAGAACCACTATTGAGCATTGTTCATCCTTATTAATGCATTTTTTGGGTTTTTTTTTTCCCCTCTAATATGTATATATTTGACCTTTCATTTATGCTATGCTGTAGAACACTTACCTATAACACTTACCAAGCTCAGTTGTTAATAAAGTTAAAATAATTTTTTAAGTGAAAAAAAAATTGATAAAAAAATAAAATAAAAAGTAATGAATTCCTGATATATGTGACAACATGGATGAAACTTGAAGACATCATGTTTGTCAAGTAAGCCAGGTACAAAAGGACAAATACTATATGAACTCACTGATATGAAATAATTAGGATAAAAAAATTCATAGAGTCAAAAACTAAAATATAGTTTACCAGGGACCAGGATAGGGGTAGGGAATGGGAAGCATATTAATCAGGGTTCTCTAGGGAAAGAGAACCAACATATATATACAAGATTTATATAAGAATTGTCTCCTGCATCTGTGAGGATGAGCAAGTCCAAATCCTGTAGGGCAGGCCATAAGCTGGAAGCTCTGAAGAAGGTTTTCAATGAATTCCCCTGGAGAAGCTGGCTGAAGTAGATATGGAAATTCTCCCTTATGACTGCTGAAATCCTTCAATTGATTGGATGAGACCTCTGTTATTGTTGAAGAAAATCTCCTCAGTTGATTATAGGTATAATCAGCCAAAGATGCAACCAACTTACTGATTATTTAAATCCATGAAATATCCTCAGAATAACAATCAGGCCAGTGCTTGCTTGACCAAACAGTGGCCACCAGTACCTATCTAAGCTGACATATGAACTTAACCAACACAATTTACTGCTTGCCAACCTGGCAACCATACACATCTCCTTAAACCATACTTAATCTCTAAATAAAACAATAACAGTCATATTTTTTCCTACCAATACTCAACTGTCCTATGTACAATCAGAAATGCATTAACTCTCCCCAGAATGGGGAGCAAGTCTTTGATAAAATTCATTCTCAAATATGATATCCTATAACTTAAACACTATGACATGAAGCTAAAACAACTTATGTCATAGGATAAGGGAATAGGATAGGGAAGAAAAGAAAGATATTTGCTTTATGTATATACACAAACATGCAACAGAACAAGGAAGAAATATTCATAATGATTACTTCTTCATTTCTGTAATTGGTCAGATGTTTGTAGGTCATATCTATAAGTACCTTCTTCCACTACCCATTCCATATTCCTTTTACCCATAGCAAGCACCTCATCTGGCCATGGTATTCTTTCCCTGGTGGGGTGACCCAAACATTCATTCATGAAGTTCCTGGACCATTGGAAGTCCTGACCTGGATTGGGTTGCTGCTGTTGCCCATTGACTTAATCACAGGTATGGTAGTACTAAGAGATACCCTAGGAGATCTCCTGTATTCCAGGAAAACTCTTCCTTGCCTCCATGGTGTAGTTGCAGTCCTATTTCCCCTTGAGAGTCAAGATCAGTTACCCAAGCCAACATAGTAATTCCCTCTTCACCTGTTGATTCAGAAGTATGAGGAGCCCAAAGTGGCCAGGTGGCAGCCTTAACTTCCAGTTCAATGGAATCATTGTTGTATTTCCTTGTGGAAGCACACCTCCTTTTGAAACTAAGACCCATACACAAGCAGAGTTAAAGGTTTCAGGGACAGGAATCAAAAATTTTCCTAGTGGATCATGAGGGGTAATAGTGAGTGGTGCTACTCCCATTTCTACCCCTTGATTCCTACACTCATGAATTCTGGCTATGTGAGAAACAGCACCAGAGTGTGCATGCTGATTTAGAGCATATACTGTATCCTGGAGAACATTGCCTCAGTCCTGCAAGATATTGCCACCAAGTTGGCACTATAATTGAGTCTTCAAAAGGCCATTCTGCCATTCTTTCAATCCAGATGGTCCAGGAAGATGGGGAACAGTGAATTCTATGAGCATGTGCCCATTCTTGCACTTCATTTATCATGAAGTGGGTTCTTTGATCAGAAGCAATGCTGTGTGGACTACCATGACAGTAGATAAGGCATTCTGTAAGTGTATGGATAGTAATTTTGGCAAAAGTATTGCATGCTGGGAAGGCAAACCCATATCCAGAGTTTGTGTCTATTCCAGTGAGAACAAAATCCTGCCCTTTCCATGTGGTCCAAGGGGATTGTAGGAACATGGCCAATGGGTTAGGAATAGAAGTCTTAGCTCTCACTAAAACAACAAAGAAAAGCCAGAGGCTGCCATGGGGACCGGCTCTGGGGCACAGCAAACCAGTACACTGTTTACCAACTCCTAAAAGAGTGAGGGTCAGAGACCTGAAGAAGCCAAAACAAGTAATTGTAATTAAATATCCCAGTTGCCGGGAAGGGCTCCCCTCTTCCACCCTGGAGATATTAAGCGAGGTCAAAACTCCTGGTGAATTATATCTAACTGGGAGTAGAACAAATGTCTACCTCCACGGGAAGTGCTCTGAGTAATCTAGGAGGGTACTAGACAGATAGGGAAGTCAGGAATAGTTGGGGGTTGTTTACGTTGGTGGCTGGAAAGGGCACACATACCCGGCCCTCAGGGTAGACAGGCGAGGTAGAGACCCTAGTCCCCTTCTCTAAACAGAAGTGTGACAGCAGATTCCCAGCAAGGAAGAGGGGTCTGGGAGAGTGGAGAGTGATATTTTTGCAGCTAGTTTAGCCAACTGAGCCCACCTTGAATATTGGAAGGGACCCCAACTGGACAGGGAGATGGGGAGGGGAAACACCTCAGGCTGGCGGTCATGCCCAGACACCTAGGTAAAGAGAGGAATTACATGAATGAAAAGGCAGAGACAGGTAGTGATCAGCACCACTCCAGCTGACTGCAGGGGATCTAACCTGCCTGAGGGAAAAGGGGCAGATAGCCTTCTGAAAGGCTAGTCAACCCAAGGACTCAGAATAGCTCAGTGGAAGAATTCCTGCCTAGCAAATATGAGGTCCTGGTTTGATTCCTCACTATTCCTTGAGAACTGATTCACCTGGTTATCAGGCATCCAGCTGAAACCTTATGACAGGGAACATATAGACATTTTCTTTGTGTTAGCTTTTCTTGAATCTCTTATTTAAAAAAAAAAGAAAAGTTCATTTTCTTTTATTTCCCTTACTTTATTCACTAAAACCCTTTTCAAAACCTGCAGAGGGCAGGCTGCAGGGTGAGTGATTGGGGAACACCAGAAGCCTGAGAAGATCCTTAGGGGTCTAAGAGAGAAGGCTGTTTATTCATGTTTATTTATTTTTTCTTCTGTCTCCTTTTTTTTAAAAAAAATGAGTTGCTGCTGTCTTGCTTCTTGCTTGTTTTGTATCCCCTCCCTTTCTTTCTCTACTTGTTTCTTTTTCTTTCATTTCCTTTCTTTCTTTTTATTACTGATCTATTCTACCTACGCTATTTCTTTTCACTCCTTCATTTCATATCTTTTGTTTTCTGTTGTTCTTTCACTCCACCTCTTTTCTTTGGTCTCCAATTTTTCTTGTTTGAATTTCTCCCTCTCTCCTTTTTCCTCTGTATACTTTCTCTGTTTTACTTTTTTCTTTCTCTCTTTTCTCTTTCTTTCCCCCTCTTCTTACCATTCCAGCCTTTTAATTTATTCGATATATTTTTTTGGTTATTCTGTTTCTCATTTCATTGTTTCTATTCCACTTTCCTAACCTTATTCCTCTGTGCTTCTTGCTCATGTTAATTTTTCAGTTTCCTACATCTTGTATGGTTGCTCTCCTACCTTTTACTATTACCATTACTATTATTCTTTTTGTCTTTCTATCTCTTTTCTTTTTTTTTTTTTTTTTTAAGATTTTATTTACTTATTCATTTATCCCCCCCTTGCTGCTTGTACTCGCTGGGTCAGCTAACCATGCCATGCAGGCGGGCTTGCCTTCACCAGGAGGCCCCGGGAACCGAACCCAGGGCCTCCCATATGGTAAACGGGAGCCCTACTGATTGAGCCACAGCCGCTTCCCTCTATCTCTTTTCTTTTCTCTGGTCCTCACTTTTTTTTCTTACAAAGGAACATAGATAGAGCTCTCTCAAACAAACGGTTGAGTGAGGGCAAGATCCTGTCCAAGTGAGCTGTTTTGGGAACCCACAGAGTAGGAGGTTTCAGGGCATCACTCTGGAGGGAGCAGGATGAAGAGATAAATTCCTCAAGATGCTGCTGGCTTGATTCTTGGTTGCTGTGTTTCTTCTTTCTTGATTTCTTCTTTTCTGTGTATACCAATTTTGTCTACCAATGCTATCTCTTTTCCTTCCTTCATCATTCTATCCTCTGCTTTCTATTGTTGCTCTTACATTCTACCTCTCTTTGTTTAGTCCTCAGCTTTTCTGGTTTATATTTCTATCTCATCTATCCTGTTTTCTTTCTTTATTAACTTATTTTATTTTGGACTTTTCTTTTCCCTTTCCCACTCTCCATATTATTTTGGCCTTTTAATTCATTCTATATATTTTTCCCTATTTGGATTCCCATTTCATTGTTGGTACCCCATCTTTTTATTCCTATTACTCTACACTGCTTACATGCGTTAAATATTCATTTTCAAAGGTCTTATATGGTTCTTCTTCTAATGATTACTATTATTATTACTATTATCCTTTTACTTTTCTTACTTCTTTTGCTTTTTCTGGCCCTAATTTTTTCCTTCAAGGGAACATAGACAACAGCAATGAAAATAGAATAGAACAACAAAGTGTCAAAGAGAGAACATAACACACACAAAAAAAATAGCAATTAAATAGAACCCTAGAGTAAAGAGAGAAGCTATTCCACTGAATAAACCAATCAAGGTAAAAAGATTACCAAAGGGCAACAAAAAAATTACAAACCATTCTAAGAAACAGTAAGACATGTCCCAGTCCAATGAACAAACTAAAAACAAGGAAGAGGTGCAGAACATTGAACAACTAATCAAAGCTGTCCAAACAAATATCATGGACCAACTTAATGAAGTGAAGGAAGAGATTAAGGATATTAAGAAGACACTGGGAGAAAATATTGAAGAAATTGTAAACATACATAAAAAGATAACAGATATGATGGTGATGAATGGCACAACCCAAGAAATCAAAAAGACTCTGGAAGCACATAACAGTATTTTGAACAGTCAGAGGAAGAATTAGTGATTTGGAAGACATTACTCCTGAAATCAAACAGATAGTAGAACAGATAGATAAAAAGATAGAAAAAATCCAGCATGGACTTAGGGATTTGAATGACAACACAAAATGCACAAACATATGCTTTATAAGATTCCCAGAGGAGGAAGAGGGAGGAAAAGGGACAGAAGGAGTGTTGGAGAAAATAATGGCTGAAAACTTCCCAACCTTATTGAGGGAGATGGATGTACAGGTCCGTGATCTGCAGTGTACCCCAAACAGTATAAATCCCAACAGGCCTACTCCAAGACATATACTCTTCAAGCTGTCCAATGCTCAAGACAAAGAGAAAATACTGAAAACAGCAAGAGAAAAGAGAACCATCACATACAAGGGAAGTTCAATAAGATCAACTGCTGATTTCTCATCTGAAACCATGGAAGCAAGAAGGCAGTGGTATGACATAGTTAAGGTACTCAAAAAAACTTCCAGCCAAGAATTCTCTATCCAGCAAAGCTGGAATTCAAAAATGATGGAGAGTTCAAGATATGCACAGATAACAGAAACTAAGAGAGTATGCCAATAAGAAACCTGCTTTTCAAGAAATACTAAAGGGAGTTCTGCATGTTGAAAGGAAGAAACAAGAGAGAGAGAGTTGGAGGATAGTATAAGAACAAAAAGAGAAATAAAGACAACATGCAACATACATAAACCCAAAGAAAATATGGCTAATGTAAGTAATTCCTTGACAGTAATAACATTGAATGTTATGGATTAAACTCACCAGTCAAGAGATACAGATTAGCAGAATGGATAAGGAAATATGACCCATCTGTATGTTGTCTACAAGAAACCCACTTTAGACCCAGGGATTCAAGGAGGCTGAAAGTGAATGGCTGGAAAACAATCTTAAAAGCAAACAATATCATGTGGTCCAATTTAATCAACCCACCACCAGGTGGCACGCTGATCACCTCACATAATGATGCCATATCAGGGACTGAGTTTGGGTCTCTGCTGATGGCAGGTTGGGCACTCAGCAGTGGTTGTAGCCAGGTCAGCCTTGGTGAATAGAAGTACATGTTGCTGAGTCCATGCATAACCTCCATCCCTACTGCCATGGCCACTTTGTTCATGTGACCATTGGGCAATGACAAGAGTGACTGAGGAAAGAGACTGACTGTTATTCACAGAACAGGTCATCTTATCCACTTGATTATTAAAATATTCCTCTGCTGAAATCCCCTAAGGTGAGCATTCATGTAAGACACAAATATCTTCATGCTTTTTGTCCACTCAGAAAGCTCTATGCACATACCTCTTTCCCAGACATTTTTGTTGCCAATTTCCAAGTCCCTGATCATCCTCCCAAATCATTAGCAATATCCCATGGATTAGTATACAAACTTGCCTCCAGCCATTTCTCCTTCCAAGGAAAATCAACAACCACATGCACTGGTCAAAGTTTCACTCACAGGGAAGATTTCCCATCACCACTAACCTTCAGGGATGCCCCAGAAAGAAGTTGTAGTGCTGCAGCTGTCTACTTTCATGGGGGTACCTTTATATCACACAAAATCATCTGTAAACCAGGCCCACATTTTCTCTTCCTCAATCAGTTTCCCTTAAGGAACTCCCCAGGATGTCATAGCTATGGGCTGGGAAAGAGAAGGCAAGGTGGCAGGAGTGGAGAAGGTCATGGGCATTTGGGCCACTTCCTCATGTAACTTACTTATGCCTTCAGGAACTGCTCAAGCCCTGTATTTTATATAACACTTCCATTGTATGATGGAGTCTTGCTATGCACATCCAACTTTATGGTCAGACAACTCCCAGTTCATGATAGGCAACTGAGGTCTCATGGTAACTTGGTGGTCCATGGTTAAGTGTTCATTCTCTACTAAAGTTCATTAGCAGGCAAAAAGCTGTTTCTCAAAAGGAGAGTAGTATCCGCAGAGGATGGCATGCCTTTGCTCTAAAATCCTAAGGGTCTACATTGTGATTCTACTATAGGCACCTGCTAAATGCTCCAGTTAGCACCTCTGTTTGCCATTGACACTGCCAGCACCATTGGTTCATATGGCCCAAGTTTCAGAGCAGCTTGCACAACAAGCCTCTTCTTGTTCCAGTCCCAACTCAAAACTAGCAGTTCTGGGGTCACCTAGTAAATGGGTGGGAGTTCCACACCCAAATGAGGAATATGTTATCTCCAAAATCCAAAGAGGCCACCTAGGCATTGCACCCTATTTTGATCATTGGAGGGGCCAGATACAACAGCTTATCTTTTACTGTAGAAGGGATATCTTGAGATGTCCCACTGGACACCCAGAAATTTCACTGAGATGGAAGATACCTGAATTTTTGTTAGTTTATGCCCCACCCTATGACATGCAAATGACTTACCAATAAGTCTAGAATAGTTGTTACTTCTTGCTCACTAGGTCCAGTCAATATGATAAATCAATATAATGGATTAGTGTGATGTCTTGTGTGAGGGTGAGAAGAGGAAGTTTCTTGAAGAATAGATTATGACATAGGGCTGCAGAGGTGATAAATCCCAGAGATAGGACAGTGAAGATGCGTTTCTGGTCTTGCCAACTGAAAACACACTGTTTCTAGTTGTCTTTAGTAACTGCAAAAGAGAAAAAAGCATTTGCCAGATCAATAGCTGCACACCAGGTACCAGAGGATGTGTTGATTTGCTCAAGCAAAGTTGGAACAGCAGTTGCAATTGGAGTCAAGCCCTGGTTAAGTTTATGATAACCCACTGTCATCCTTCAAAATCCATGTGTTTACTGCACAGGTCAAATAGGAAAGCTGAATGGAAATATGGTGGGAATCACTACCCTTGCATCTTTCAAGTCCTGATGGTGGCACTAATTGCTGAAATTCCTCCAGGAATCCAATATTACTTTTGATTTACTATTTTTCTAGGTAGGGGCATTTCTAGTGCTTCCACTTGGTCTTTCCTACCATAATAGACTTCACTTCACAAGTTAGGGAACAAATGCAGTGATTCTGCCAGTGACTGAGCATGTCTATTCCAATTATACATTCTGGAACTAGGGAAATAACCACAGAATGTGTCCAGGTACCTACTGGACCCACTGTGAGATGTACCTGAGCTAAAACTCCATCAATCATTTGACCTCCATAAGGCCCTACTCTGACAGGTGGACCACAGTGATGTTTTGGATCTACTGGAATTAATGTCATTTCTTAGCCAGTGTATAATAATCCTCCAAATTTCTGATCATTTCCTTTTTCCCAGTGCTCAGTTATTCTGGTAAAAGGCCATTGATCTCTTTGGGGAAGGCTGGGAGGAAGATTAACGGTATCAATTTTTAAATAATCTGGCCTTCCCCTCATTCAAGGGAAAGGCCTCATTCAATTGTTTTAAACAATTGAAAACTCTCCCGAGTTTGGGAATTTTTTAAGGGGTTGTGAACCTCAGTTTTTCTAATTCAAGTTAGACTTTTCTTCACTTTACCTGGAACTCTTTTACTTAGACAGATGAAGTAGGAATTTAGTAAACTGCCATCTACTTCACTTCTAAGTACTCTATGATCTACTAGCCAATGCCATGGGTCTCAGTGAATCACACTATTTGGTTACTGCTTTGAATCTACTGTCCATTACGGTAACCAGGCCCACCTTGTCTTGGTGATTAAGTGCTGCCACTTGGCTTCTGCCAATCTGGGATCCAATCATTCCCATTGTGTTTAAACATCCAAGTTCAGAGACAGCAGTTCCCACAGTGATATCTAACATACATAAAAGAGCAATCACAGAGCTCTTCAGGGATGATGGATATGGTCTCACAAATTTATTCCTCACAGACCTGGTGAAAGGTATGTCCCCTGGACATTCCTGTGGTGGGTAAGAAAGACTTACACGGTAAATTCCAATTTCTCTAAGCCTTTGGATCTGCTCATCTACATTATACCATAGCAGTTTTGCCATTTCAACGTCAGGCATCGTAGGCCACCTTTTGGTTCATACTTCAGCCAACCACCTGAGCAAACTATAAAAGCCCTTTCTGATCCCTTGAGCTACAACATTGAATCCAAATCTCTACTTAGTGAGCCCATATCAGTATGATCCAACTTTATATTCCTTCCACCATTATCCCACCCTACTGTATTTTTTGCATGATTTTTCTGTAAACCTACATTTTTTTAATTAAAAAGTTGAAAAAATTAAAAAAGAAATAAACAATAGTGAAAAATTCAGTATGGGTAATTAATGCAAAGGAATGTCAGAAAATACTTAGAGATTTGAGCATTCTTAAATGGAACAAATAGTAGAAGCTGCTTCAAATTTAATTGTACAATTTGTGGTCCTTTTATGGAAAATTTTATTTGAGAGAGCTTAAAATTTAAGACATAGTAAACAGAACATTCTATTAAGAACAAAAGATTAAGCATCAAATTATGGGAGGAAATAAAGAATAGAGCATTTTTACCAGGCAACCAAAGATAAAGATAAGTGTTGCAATTTAACACAAAATATAAATCTGAGCTTTCTGAGATCCAAGGCACAAACCAGAGCATAGTAGCATGATTTGTCTCTGTCCTTGATAAACTTTTTACCACACTTCATACTACTCTCTTCAGAGTTATTTTGTTACTAATATTCTGACTTTTCATACTCCTTTAATCAGGAAAGACTACTTTTCCTGGAATTGAAAACTATGAAGACTGCATCGAAATGATTCGTAAGATTACAAGGATTCTTGTGTTGCAATGCAATGTTTTCAGCAGTAATTTTATGGAGGTGCCTAAATGTCCTTTCTGTGATCCTTTAAATATAGATCCATGATTAAATTGAACTGCATAACAGAAATTCATAATGCTGTGATGATATTTATATAGCAATGGTTTTCAGCTTATTGAGGAGCTTTTGATATGACTGGGTGGGCTGATTTTCAAAAAATGTACATGCCCTCCTGCACCAGCTCCCCAGAATATCCACTATGGTGTAACGGGTGGTGTTACTAGTGGAAGTGTTGTACATGATGTGACAGAAAATTTTTTTCTTAATGAAAAGTAGAGCAACCATCAATTCCTGTGTAGCAGATACCATTTTGATTGGATCAAAGCATGGCCTTTGAGTCAGCAGACTTGAACTCAAGTTCTAGCTCTGTCAATTTCCAGCTATCTCACCTATAAAAGGTAATTAATAATACCTAATTTGCAAGGCTGTTGAGAGATTCTGAGACATTGTGTGGAATGTTCTCAACATAGGATCTGTCACATAGTATGTGCTTGATAAATTATATTACTTTCATAAAGGATGAAGTGAATATATAAAGATATAAATTATTTTTAAGTCCCTGAAAGAGCTAAAGTATTAAATGAATATTTGTCCTTTTTTCCCTATTCTCCAAGGTTTATGATAATCCTTGATTTGAAGAAAAACTTAAAGCAATTAGGTATTAGGTATTATCATTATTAAATTGATATAACTTGTAAATCAAGTTATAATCTAACAGAAAACAAGGATCTAAGATATTTCTAAACCTGTGACTGTGTGGCACAATTAAATCGTTATTTTCAAAGGACCATCAACAAAGAAGTGACCTGTTTTTTTTCATTAAGCAAATCATGTAAATGTTGCAGGAATCTCTTGAAGACAACCTAAAAATTATTTCTCACCATAAGTTAATGTGGGTTTGGGCAAACATTTTTCCCTTAAAAAGTCCCTAAAATTAGAGAACTCCAATTCTATATGCTGAGTATTGCCCAGGACATTGCTGAAATCTAGTAAAAATGAAATTTCTAAATATCATGTACAAATTTTCATATCATCAATTTGGGTAATGGTTTGCATCATGTCAGAGGGAGGACATTTTTGGAAAAACATAGTTCTCTGCCTTCATAACTAAAGCAGCTAATAAAATTCTAAGCCAGTGAGACTGTTGTCTTTCATTGTTTAAGTGTGTCACTAGATATCTTGTTGGAGAATTAAGAGGAAGGTTTAAGGGGAGGGTGACTTGGGAGTGTGTAGTTGGGTACAGAGAATTCTTCAACCAGTTTGTGTAGTTCCCAGAAGATATTTTATTAAAATCAGATGTTATTTTTCTTATTTGCCTCTGGATTTTTAATGACATTTACTCCAAACATGACATTTAATAGCTCTGTAAGAATGATTATAAAATTGAACAGAAGGGAAGTGTTTAGTACAAAAAAATGCTGGATTTAAAGTTCATTTTCCTAGCCTCCTTCTTCCTTTTACCCTTTTGTGCTTGCCATTGACAATAATCCCAGTGTCCTAACAGTGAGGGTCTTGGAGTTGAGTCAAAATACAAATGATCTATATTTATTTGTGTAAATGCTGGAGGAAAGACAACATCCCATTTGAAATTCATTATTAATTGAGATTAAATCTAAACCTTCCCAGATAAAACTGATTTATATAGCCCATTCTGACTTCCAAAATTAGCTTGGCAAATTTATGATCCTATTGTTTGAAAGCAGACACATAATTTATTGAAATATTTCAATCTAACCCTGGGTTTGATTCACTTAGTGTTGTGTGCTAATTGCTCACTGGTAGGCAAAAAAGGCCCAATTAGACATTATGGTTTATGATCCACCTGCTCATTACTCAAAGTTCTTGCGTTAGTTCAGGACATATCTTAATATATTCTGTGACTTCAGCATCCTCCTACCATCATGACAGCTATGCTCTGACTCCCATGGTTGCTTTCTATGGTCCTCCTTCCAAGCCGTCCCTCTGTAAGTAGTGCTGCATGTTCCAAATGACATCAACCTTCTTTCTTACCCTCCAGTAAAATTCCTGAACTTAAGTGCATTGATCCCAGCACACCTCCATAGTATTAATTTCCTACCATTGCTGGACTGATTTCAAGTGCCGCTTTAGATGATGAGAGGTCATATTCATCTTTGTGTCCCCAATCTCACATAGTACTTGGCACATAATAAGGTTTCATTAATTATTTGTGAAAAGGAGGAAGGAAAGAAGGAAGGGAGGGAGGAAAGAAATAAGGAAGGAAGGATGGAAGGAAGAAAGAAAGGGAAGGAGGGAGGGAGGGAAGGAGGGAGGGAGGGAGGGAGGGAGGGGATGAAGGAACAAAGGAAAGAAACTAAGCAAAAATAAGGAATGAAGGAAGAATGGATTCTAAAATAAATACAATCCTAAATAAATATTTATTAAAATAACATCTTGTGGCCAAACTTAAAAGGTTAAACCTCCAAGGGATTTTTATATTTTTAAAAAAACATTTGGTAAAACAAAAGATAAATTCTTAAAGGTGGAATTTTAGATTCTCTATCATGCAGATAGGAAAAATATTCTGGGTCAAGAATCCTTTCTAGTACCCCTTAAATCACTCCATATTTAGGACCTCTCCACTAAGGACTCTGCCTAAGTTCCCATTCATACCTGTATGTAATGGTGTTTTCAGAGGGTTTGAAGAAAGGTAGATTAATGGTGTTGACCATCATACCTAAATGAAAGTAACAAGAAGATTAATAAGTGTGTATTAGAAGATCAAATTTCAAATCAGTGAATCATTCATGGGAAGTTCTGAAAGTGATTGCTCTAAGCTCTCTGCCATTTTCATAGTCAGTTCCTCTCATTTTCATATTTGTCCTTCTTACCCAGTCTCAGAGAAAGAGGCTTCCCTCCTCTATTCCTAAAGATAAAATTTCTGGTTTTCTTTTCAATACCAAATCTTATTTCCCTAAATGCCACAAGAAATCCCTTAGTATTTTCAACCTCTTCCTATAAACCAACCTTTTTTCTTTCTGCCTTCAAACATTCTCACATCTCACCCATCTAAAACTATAAGCAGTGTCATATGGCTGCTCTACCAACACCTAGCAATCCACCCATCTCTCTAATCCACTTCTTTGTTGCCAGTCATTATCCTTGTAATATGTTATTTATCTTCTTAAATCTATTATAACCAGACTGTAGAGTTATCATTCTATAAAGTTACCACTCTAAATAAACCCAAACACCTCATATGAATAACATTTTGCATGGTTGACCATTTTCTTCTACCAGAAACCACGCCTGACTTTCCTTGCATTTTATTTTGTTTCTGCTAGCTCACTGTACAATATAAACTTTGCTTCAGTCCTCTTTTTACTTTTGTCCCTGTATGATTTCAGGTATCCCCTATATCCCTAACCTCAATTTCTTGCCCAAGCTTCAGTTACCATACATTCTAAGTTGTAGACTCATTGTTTAAACATTAAAAGAGGTGGGGTGAGAAAAGGTTAAGTGGAGAGTTGGGAAGTAATATATCATGAATGAAAGAGTAGTCTGTGTATATGTGTACTTGCTATTTCTAATGGAATTCACATTGATAATTAATGTCTCCTGTTCTATATTAAGTGTTGCAAAAATATATAATGCAATGAAGTTATGAAAACTACTCAGATTACCTCTTTACACAACCTGTGCATATTAGAATATTAGGTATTCTTTCAAAGACCTTCATTTCTGTTATTCTGGTTCTGGTATCCTGCTATATCCTTTCAGGATCAAGAAGCTCTATTGATTCTTCCCTCCAGTATTCCTTGCATTTTGTCCGTCCTTTCCAATTTTACTCCCCACCCATTAGTTTGGGCTTTCATTACTTATTGCTTCAATTGTATCAATGGCTTGCATTCTTGTGTTACTTTTTTTTCCTTTCTCTCCATCTCCAATCCAGCTTTGATGCACTAACTAATTTATCTTTCTTAGATTCTTACCATGTTTTGCCTCATCATGAGAACTGGAAATGGCCAGTTCCCAGATCTAAACTGAAGTTATTACAAAGTAATTTCATTTTCAATGTTAAGGAACAAAATGAGTAGATAAGGTAAAATGTTTTAGAACATATGACAAAACTTTTCAAAATAAGTTTAGAGATAAAGTGGAGAAATGTAAGCTAGGTGCTGGCAGAGTTAGGGTAATCCATGCCTGACTGAAGAGATAGTGCATCAGGGCTTGTTTTTGGCCCTGTCCTATTCCACATGTTTATATGTGATTAAAACATGCTTATAATATCTTTAGAAGACCAATATTTTGGAGATTTACATCAACAAAAAAGGAGTTCAAAACTTTCTCTCTGGGCTTGAAAATAAGACTAAAACTAATATGAAGTTTTATGAGGGTAAAGTAAACTGCACTTGGTTAAAAATAAAACTGCACAAGTTTAGGAAAGAAAGAATATTGCTTAACAGCAATTCCTGTGAGAATATAAAACATTTTAATTGATCATGACCCTAGTATCAATGTAGATATTACTTCAATAATGGAATCTAAGACTATCAAAATAGAACTTTTTTCTGGTTCCAGAGGCATAATTACAATTTTTGACCCTAAGTTAAGAGATGAAAACTAAACTGTTGCTATTTTAACAAAGGAGCACTGAGGTTGGTTCTGCATCTAGCAGCACAGAAAGAATACCACAATTCCCCAGTAACATATTTCTTATTATCCCAAAGTACCTATTACTATTCCTATCTCCAGTGGAAATTTGATACATATTTCTTAAATAAATAAATAAATAAATAAATAAATAAATGGACACATGGCAGAGTAATAGCCGACATAAGCTTATTGAGAAAACCATTAACTTATCTCACGGAATTCATAAATATTTAAATATTTGCATATATGTGTATATATAATGAATATGCATACAAATTAAATGAGATATTGGCCTTCTTTCAAAAGGATTATAAAACTAGGCAAGTGCAGTTGGTATGTCTAGGGAAAATGTTCTAGGGCAACTGAGGAAACATAGAATATAAGAATTAGCAAGGCATAGGTATATCTATTTTGGTAAAAGTTGTAAAAGAGAGATTTCAATGTAATTTAAACTAAGAAGGACTATTTTTCCAACTTCCTAAAAACCTGTCCTTTGTGAAGTAAAATATAATGAAGCAATGTACCATGGCAGACCAATTCTAAGACTATGTAACAATAATCACTTGGCATTTGCCTCTACATCTTTCCACTGAAAGTGGGCTCTCTGACCTCCCTTTAAGGGCAAAACAGTGAAATCGCTCATTAAAATGAGGACTGAGTTGTACATAACTGTACCTTCTGAATGCCATTTATCATTGGTGATGATGTGAGAAGCTGGAGCAAGTCAAATGAGCAAGTATTTATTGAGTGCTTAAAGTGCTGTGTCTAAAAGATTTGAGATTTTCAAAGTACTCTGAAAAAAATAAGACAAAGTGCTTTACCAGGGAAAAGTTTCCAAACTATTTAATCTTCAGCCAAGTGTACTCCAAAGTATATGCCCCAAACTGGCACTTAAAAATACAAGGATTTGGGTTTGACAGAAATTTTGTGAGTGCTATAAAACTGAGAATTCTTAGATGATAACTTATGAGTGATAGTTGGTACAATTCTCCAAACATCTGAGAAGATAAATGAACTTTATCTCATATGCCAACTCTGATCAATTGTTAGTGCCTACTAAAAGTACTGTGAAGAGAAAGATTTTGAAGTTGAATCATGTCCTACCACGAAAGAGTGCCATGACCAATTAGTCATGTCTGTTATGAGTGGGAAATCAGCAGCATATTTGATGTGCCAGTTCTAGACATGCACCATTTTGGTGAGTGAGAAAAATAAACATCAACGTGTAAGATATTCTCTAAGTTTTGTCAAACAAGAGAAACCTCTTTCAAAAAAGAAAAAATAAAATCTCTTAGGAAGGATTGGACCTGCTCTTTTTATAATACTTCTTGTGAGCAAGAAGAATCTGGGGATATTTCTCTTTTCCTCTCCTACATCTGTTCAACTATACTTCTTGCCTCATCAACTTCCCAAGTAAAATCAACATTAACTGAAATATAATAGGTATACTATAGCATGGGCTTCTCTTACACAGCTCAAAACATATTATAACTAATAAGAGCAAATTATAAAGATCATGTAAATTAAGGAAGCCAACAAGGAGAGCTCCATCTGAGAAGTCACTGTATATTACCTCAGTTTAATGGCCAGGATATTTTATTAATGCAGGCACAGAAACCATGACATTAACTCAAAAATGCCTCTGATACATATGTTAGCTTTGTGAACCCACATGTAAAACATGAATCCAGTTTTCTTTACAACAAAGAGAAATGACACCGTCTGCCCAATTTTTCCCCCAATCTTTCTTAAGAGATTCATCTTCTTAACATGTCAACTGAGTCACTTTCATGTCATTAGGGCCCTTTATAAGGACCTCACCACTCTGGTTGCCATGGGGACACTAAAGCAGGATTCTAAGTCAGTTCACTGACATTGCTTCTCTGAAAACCAATTCACCAAAAACCAATTTGATATTTTACCAATTTTAGTCATTTATCAAAAACATGCTTAAGGATATTATTTTTAAACATGTTCAGCAAATTTGAATATTTCTTATGAATATAAGTATTCATGTATTCACATTAAAATACATTAACATTAATATATATAAAATATATTATATATATTCTTGAAATTTCATTTAATATGTTCCCCATGAATATTTCCTAAAACAAGTTTTTATTAGTTGAGTAAATATGGTAAATTTGGCAAACTAGTCATTTGACAATTGATCCTTCAGTAAAGGGAAATTGGTTTTTGTCAAACTGATTTGAGGTGGATCAATCTGTTTCCATATAGCAAAAATCATTCTGTAAAATGGTATAGAATAGTGTAAAATTAATATTTATTTAATACAGAGCAGTGGTCTTATCTGGAACAATCACATTCCCCAGTGGACATTTGGCAATATCTAAAGTCATTTTTGGTTGTCACAACATTTTTTATTGTCACACCTGGGAGAGGAACACTACAGGCATCTAATGAATATAAACCAGGATGCTGCTAAATATCCTAAGTGCACAGGACAACTCCCCAAACAGAGAGTTATCCTGCACAAAATCTCAATAGTTCTGAGGTTAAGAAATCCTGAGTTAGGGAGATACATCTCCCTGTACATTTTTCTGACATTTCTCTATATTACCTTGATGTATGTGCCACCGTCACACTACCCTAAAAATGAGAATGATTTTGTTTCAATTAAAACTTTTTAAGCCCTTGAATACTCAGCACTAGGCAATGCACAGGAAATAGACATTGAACAACTGTGTCATGTTCTTAGGGTTGACAGTATCTATCATGCAACTTTCAGATACCTGGCCCTAAGTTAATAATGCGTAGAGGCAGAGCCAAGAATGTAAAAGCCAGGGTTCTCTGGGATACAGTACAAGTCCCCTCTGACTGTATAGTGCACTGGCTCTTTAGACACCAAATGTGTTATTGGATTTGAGAGGGAACTAGGAGTCTCTTCCATGCCCCCACACCATATGGCATTCATAATATAAAACTCCAAAATAAGAACAGTACTTGGGAAGAAAATGGAAATGGCTCATTTCTTCTTCTCTTTTCTCCTCTCCCCTTTTCTTCCTTCTCTTTCCCTCTTCTACAGAGTAAAGTAAAATAGTTTTTCAGGCTCTAAAAGAGTTTATAGATTTTCTAGAAAAATGCAAAAACAAAAGAGATAAGGGAATATAACAAATAGAACATGTAATTAATTACTCTGAACATGATATTGAACTGTTAAACCCTGCAACCCCGGAAAGAAAGAATGCTTACTTAGAAAAGAAGAAAGTCTCCATTACCAAAGACAAGAATGTACCCTAACCCCTGACTCCAGTGGAAAGCCTTCATAAGGTCTGTCTCGTAGAGTTAGACTGTGGGGGAATAAGAAGCCATATGGTCCATGTCCTCCAGAGACCAGCTTGTCAGTTCCTTTCTGTTTTCTACCAAGCCCATACCAGTTGAAAGTGACCAGAGGAAAGAAACTTTGCTGGTACATTGGGAGTAGTTTTCTTCACTGTCCAGGAGTCAATAACGAAAATCCAAGAGTGAAAACAGAAAGATGATGTTCATGGTGTTCGTGGGAACAGACGGTTTGACTGACTAAGAGAAAGTCCAATGCCTCCTTTAGAAGGTCCAGTTACTCTACAATACTGGATAAGATTTCCAAAACCTAGATTTCAAGATTAGAGGGGAAATGGCCAAACAAGCGTAGGATAAATCGGTTGAGCAAGGAAGGAGACAGTGATATCATCTTGACCTGTCTCCAGCCTGTCCAAATGAAAGAACAGAGAATGAGACAGAATGCAGAGTTGGAAGGTACTTCAAAAATTGCCTTCATCCAATCTCTTTATTTTGGAGATGAGAAAATAGATATCCACAGGCTAAAACACTCATGCATTATCATACACTGGTAAAAAAAAAAAAATCATATCCAGTATTCCCTACTTCCAAACCATTGTCCTTTTGACCCCACAACCATTTTAGGACAAATAGCCAACACTCCTTGTGATCTTGACTAAGTCACCTCCCCTATCTCTGCCATGGTTTTCGTGGGTTTGAAAGTATTTGAGACCCACACATAACAGTGAAATGATGAGACATAAGGTAAGAGATATTATATTAGCAAATTAAATATGTAATTTACAACACTCCTAGTTCTTGACCTATGGAAAACTTTTAAATCTAACATACAAATATTTCTGGTTCTTTATGAGCTACCATTCATATTAATGCACAGTAGCTTTCAGTATTGGTGTTGGTGTTTCATACCAATTAAAAGATTGAATTAATCAAAAGTTATGATATGTTACTCTACAAGGTAAACATTTCCATATGGAATCTTCTGCTTAATTGGGCAACTGATAGTGGTTGCAACATCTAGAAAATTTTGAGCGCATAATTATGACCAAGTTAAACATCATATAATCAGAATTGAGCAAAGCCTTCAATGCATCATCATATAATCTTTCTTTAATAAGACTGAAAAGGTTATACCCAGACTAACACCACATGTTCTCTTGGGCATGACAAAGAGTCAATTGCCCTCTCTTTCCAATTTCATTTAGCTTTAAAAACAAATTTTAATTAAAATATCAGCTTCCCAAATTTTCAGCAGCCCTATTAATAATTTATAATGCCAATTTCCATCTCCATTAAGGCAGTTAAAAATGAATAGGCTAACTTGTAACTAAAGGTATTCATCAAATCCATTAATAGTCAAAATTCCTATGGAACCCTTGTAGAAGAAATAGCAAATGAGTCATAAAGTTGTTTGTTTGTTTTTTTGTACTTTGAATAGATTGTACGTTTTATTTAAAAGAATCAAATCTAACTATACTCACGATCTGAATTCTCCCAGATCATCATCTTGTACAGCTTGGTTATCAATATATGAAGTGGTTACAGAATTAAATGAGATAATTTATATACAGTATCCAATAGAGTGCCCAGTTTGGGATAGTTACTTACAGAACTAGTTCTCTCCCTGTTATCATTTAAGAGCTTCATGGTAGAAGTCTAGATGTTTCCTGTTGAAAACATTAGGTGGGCAGCATGTTGAAGTCCTTAGTAACACAAACCTTGACCTTGATTCATAACTGATTTCCTTCCTGCCACTTTTTAAATTTTATTTTAATAATTTTTTTAAAAAGATACTTAGATTACATAAATTTTAGACAAAATTTATATTTTATATGCCCTACCTCCCATACCTCCCATAACCTCCCATATAAACATCTTTCATTAGTGCGAGTCACAAAGTTTTTTAAAATATTTTTAAAATCAACCACCTTATTTCCTTTGAGTTTTCCTAGTTAATTTAGCTGGATATCTTAACATGTGACATTTTTTCTTAATGCTCCTGGATGCTTCCAGTGCTGTGGCAAACACATGGATAAAAACTTTCATCTTTGTTGTGACTCCCAAAAGACATAGAAAACCTATCCTTTCAAAGGAAGCCAGATTACTTTGTGAAACTGAAGCAAAAGCACTGATGGCATTCTTTTGAGTAACAAATATCAAGTGTTAGATATGGTCTCAGGCAATGGATGGTGGTTTCCAAGAAAGGATCAAAACGTGGAAAAAGTTTTCTCACCAACACTGCCCTGCTCTACTTTTCTTGCCCTCTCTACAATAACATGTGAGCCCAACTGGCTAAATCATAAAGCCTTTTACTGAGCTATAAGACATTATTATAATATTTCATGCATACTGTTTTAGTTTGCTAAAGCTGCTGGCAGCAAAATACCAGAAATGGGTTGGCTTTTAAAATAGTGATTTATTAGGGTAAAGGTTTACAGTTCTGAGGCCATGAAAATGTCCAAATCAAGGCATCAGCAGAGATGCTTTCTCACCAAAGTTGTGGCTGGCAATCTGGAGACCTGACATGTGGCAAGGCAAAATGGAAGCCAGTCTCTGCAGAGGTCCCTGCCTTCCCCTCCAGGCTCACTTTCTCCCCGAGCTCAGCTGTGGGCTATCAGGCTTGTCTCTCCTTTCTCCTCACTTAGGGTTGCTCTGTTGATTCCAGCCTCCAACCTCTCCCTCAGTCTCTCAGGGGCTTTCTGTATTTCTGCAACTATGGTGTTCTTGGAGTCCTTTCTTACATGTCAGGGTAAAAATGGCAGCAGCTTTCTTTTTCTGTGTGTTCCATTTATATAAAACTCCAGTAAAAGGATTAGGACACACCCTGGGCCATGCAATCTAATCAAAGATCCTTACCTAAAGCAATCTAATCAAAGGTGATCTAATCAAAAGGTCCCTTAACAAAATCTAACCAAAAGTCCTACATATAATAGGTTTACATGCACAGGAATGGGTTAGCTTAAGAACATAATTTTCTGGTGTCCACAAAAGCTTCAAACCAGGACACAGACTTTTCTAGATTTAGAAGGGCATTTAGAATTAGGATTGCCAGATAGTCCCACAAATACTTTTATCAATAGTTGACACTCTGATGTGTTTAATACCACCTATATCTAGGGGCATGTAAAGTCCAGCCAAGTAGGAAACTAACCTGGGCACTGCCACTCGTGGTCATCCAAGTAATACCAGGCAGTTTAAAATGGCCCTGGAGTGACCCTTAAGCAATGGCTGACCAGTGTAAAGTATGAAAAGCACAGCCCCCTTGCCTCATGTGGGGATAACTGTGATATAGAACTTGCACTCCAGAGTTCCCCTGTGCGATCAGGCTTTAGGACTTATTCTGAAATTGTAACCTTGGTGGGCTTCTTCCCCTTCCTGGCCTGAATTTCCCCATACCCTTCCCAGTTTCCCTGAAAGACTACCTAAATAAGCCATTTGTACCCAAGTTCTCAATTCAGGGTCTGCTTCAGGGGAAACAACCTAAGATAACAGGTCACATTTTAAAAAACAGTGGGTTTCACATAATCCAGATTTCTAGCTTCTCTTGAAATGCTGTGAGATCTGGTAACATGGAGCCAGTGTTCTCATGTGGTAACAATCAACATGAATGCTCCAGTTCACCATTATTTACACTCTGCCTGCCTCTCTCAGTTCAACCACTGGCCTGCCATATTGGCATTTAAGTTTGGCTCTTCATGCATGACACTTTAAGCCCCATGTCATACACAGAATAAAAGACATTCGTGCCCTCTTCCCTGGAATCTGGATATGTTATCTTACAAGGCAAATGGGACTTTTTATATGTGATTAAGACTATGGGCCAGGGGAGCATGCATAGCTCAATGGTTGAGCACTTGCTTCCCATCTTCCCATGTATGAGGTCCTGGGATCAATCCCCGGTACCTCTAAAAAAAAAAAAAAAAAGAGGATAAGCCTTGAGATTGAGAAATTATCTTAGATTATCCAAGTCAGCCCAAGAGTCCTTAAGTAGAGAAACTGCCTACTGTTGTCAGAGAGAGATGTGAGAGATTTGACAATATGTAAGGGTAAAAGAGATGCAACATTGTTGGCTTTGTAGATGGAATAATGGGACCACAAATCAAGACTCTAGAAGATGGAAAAGGCAAGGAAAAGGGTTCTCTCCTAAAGAACTCAGGAAGGAATTCAGCCTTCCTGAGACCTTGATTCTAGCCCATTGAGACCCAGGTTGTACTCCTGACCTACAGAATGGTAAGATAATAAATATGCATTGTTTCAAGCCACTAAATTTGTAGTGATTTGTTATAGCAGCTATAGAAATCTAATACACTCCATGAAGACAGAGATTATATGTTTTGCTAATCATTGTGTTATCAATGCCTAGCAGTGCCTGACACATAAGAAGCATTAAATGTTTGCTGAATTATGCATGAAAGAATTTATGAATAACTATACCTCTTCAAAGCTTTAATGAGTAAACTTTTAGTGAAGAATTATAACCCCATTTGTTCTTATCACTCTCTGTGAATATAGAAACTTAAATTATATTCCAATATAAGACCAAGAAGAAATTGTAATCTTTTGCCTCTACCATAAAATCAATACAGGCTCTTGATTATTTTAGCTCTTTGTTCTTTTTCAAATTCTGCATTAGGTAAAATATCAGAATGGACCCCAGTATTCTGTTACCTTTTCCAAAGGCAAAAGTATGTAGACATTTTCTTTTCCCTAGGATGCATAATAAGATCCTTTTTCAGAGTGGACCCTTAAGGCACAAGGTTGGTGGAGGAGAACAGTGAGGTAATTTGACATGACAAATCTGTAGGTACATGCCTGTATCAGAGGTAGATAGAGTCCTGACAATATTCTTCAAACCCACCAATTGCTCCTTACTTTTCTGCAGAGAGAGTGATATAGGAACTGGGCATCAGGTCATGAAATGGGTAGGAAAAAAAGATTTTTCCACCTTGTATGATAGGGAGTTGTCTCCTATTTTTTATATCTCACATTTGGCTGCAAGCTACCTGAAGTTAGAGTTTTATATATTGAAACTCCTAGCACAGTGTCTTGCATAGTATATAAATTACTGAATTTAATTTTCTGCACATTGATATCTAATATCACAATAACCGCCTGGAGAAAGCACATTATTTTGTAAAGACTGGAAAGACCAGTCTGCCATAATAGAAAACACACACTAAGATGAAAAAGATATTTTAAAACAATAATTTGAAGTAAAACTAAATTCCATATTGAACAATGACTCTGTAGGAGGCAAACATAGGTAGAGGAAGAAAATACCTAGGAAGAAATTTGGGGATCACATGACTTTAGATGTCCATATGCCAATGTGCAGGGTCCAATGAGTTCAATACAATCATATAGAGTCTACTGAAACTTATAAATATGACATCTATGCATAGATATTTTCAGAAGGAATAGAATAGACTAGAAAGTAGAAAATACTTAGAAAGAATGAAGGAAAAGAGTAATACAGGATGAAATGCAAGAGAAGAGTAATAGTAACATTTAGTAAAAACCTCTTAATATAAATTGAGCATTTTTACCAACATCCTATTTGAAACCTTCTAAAATACTATGAAGGAGGAACGATTGTTAACTTCTTTTTACTTATTAAGTTATTCCATGAGGTTAAAGCACTTCAAAATTCATTCAATTATTATATGGTGTATCCAGAATTCCTTGGAGTCTCTAACTACAGATTCTCAACTTTTCTATATATTTTCCATATAATATGAAAGACTACCATAGAATATCTGACTAGACTGAAGATATGAATAAATATTGATTATGAATCTGTTGAAGGAGCAATAGAAGCACTGATCTGGATAAAATAAAATAAAAAAACCTCTGATTATGTGATGACCTGTCTTTTTCCCACTGTTTAGCCCTTTGTCATAAAAATTAATGATCCTGAAATCAAAGAATTAAAGTGTGGTAACTGCAAACTGAGATGGAAATTTGTATGCAATAGGCAATAGAGATGGTTTTGCAATAGGCAATAGAGATGGTTTTGAAACTTTGAGAAATACAGCCACCTGTTGGACTTAGTCTGGTATAACACTTTTTTTCACCTTTTTTTTTTTCCCTACCTTTTAAAATTTTTATTTCTAAAGAAGCTTTAAATTACATAAATGTTACATTGAAAATATAGAGGATTCCCACATATCCCACCCCATCATCCCCCATACTTTCCCCCATTAACAATGTCTCTCATTAGAGTGGTACATTTGTTATAATTGGTGAAAACATATTGAAGCATTGCTACTAAGCATGGTCTATATTTTAAATTATGGTTTACACTTTGCACCACACAGTTTAATAGGTTTATTTTTTTTTTAAGATACTTAGATTACATAAATTTTACACAAAAAAATATAGGGATTCCCATACGCCTCACCTCCCACACCTCCCACAACCTCCCACATAAACATCCTTCATTTGTGTGGCACATTAATTGCAATTGATAAACACATCCTGGGGCTTTTCCATTAAGCATGGACAATAGTTCATGTTGTAGACCACACTCTCTCCCACACAGTTCTGCATGTTATATGATGATATAAAATGGCCTATATCTGTCGTTGCAATGTCACTCAGGATAATTTCCAAGTCCCGAAAAAGCCCCAGTATTACAATTGCTTTTCCCTCTCCCTGCCTCCAGTGGCCACTGGCACCACATCAATGTGGTAATTTTTTCCATTGCTTGAATCACAATATGTCTATAGTAGAATACCAGTATGTCCAGTCTAGTCCATAGCTCTTCCCCCCATCCTGAGGAGTCTGAATTGGGGATGTCCACTCCACCACCAATTAAGAGGGTGCTTATATCCCATGGGGAAGATGGAGGGGATTATCCTGCCTACAGCTGCAGACTCTCTCCATTTCCTGGGACGGCCGTTGACCATCATCATCTCCCTGCCAGTTGTCCTAGGTCCAATGAGCTGTAGAGTAGGAGTTGCTGCTCCACCAAGGTTCTGGGCCCAGCTGGCACATGGACAGCCCAAAGACTCAAGTCTCTGGATGTACACCTACAAACTTCAGCATCAAGTATAGGTTTGAATAGAAGGGACAGATGAGCCATGTGCAGGGAGGACATAGTTGAGTCCAACTCTGTCACTCTCAGGAGCACAAACTCCAAAGTAGAGCCCATTGGCAAGGCACCAAACTCTGGAGCTATCTGCACTGACATAGGACCTGGATGTCTCCAGAGTCCTCAGGAGCTCCACTACTTGGGGTGATATCCACTTTGGAATTCTATAAGATCCTACTGAGATGTGCATAAGCGTTACCTCTGGGATGACCTCTCGACTTATTTTGAAGTCTCTTAGCCATAATAACTCATTTGTCTTTACTTTTTCCCCCTTTTATTTGAGGTCTTTTTCTAGTCACATTGCCAGTTGGCGCTTGGTAGCAATTCCTCAGTGCCAGGAAGGCTCATCCCTGGGAGTCATGTCCCACACTGAGAGGAAGGTAATGCATTCTTATGTGGAGTTTGGCTTAGAGAGAGGCCACATTCGAGCAACAAGGAGGCTCTCAGGAGGCAACCCCTAGGCACCCCATAACAATAGGCTAAGTTTCTATTTCAAAAGCAAAGACTCATAAGGCTAGTCATCAATATCAAGGGCCTATCAGTGGATCATCCTCATTCACCAGTCATGACCCCTGCACTTGGCGGACTGTTGCTTCTACCTTAGAGAATGTGGCAGAGCTCTCCAGGATGGGAATTCAGTGTTCTCTCATTTATTGAGTGATTCTCCGCCCACTATGACAATGCCCTGTGAATATTTGATCATTTTTATATACCTTATATTTATGCTCAGGTGAACTTCCTCCCATGCACCCTCATCCCTGACACCCCACACCTATGATCCTCCCCCACTCCAGTTGTAACCCTTCTGTGATCCAAAGCTTCTTCAAAGATGAAGCCATTACAATAGCTGAATACAATTAATAGGAAAATGAAATAATAATGATAGGTTTAAATGTTAGAGATAAAATATATTTAAATTTTTTTAAAAAACTAAAAATAAAATTAAATTAAAAGATTGGTATATTTAAAAATGAAAAAAAAATTTTTTTTTAAATTTTTGGACCTTTTGCCTTTCATCACTGCAATATCTGGTGTCCAGTCTTTACCGTGGCACCTTCCCCCTCTCATTCTCCAGTGTCTCTCCATTTTTCATTTTGTTTCCAAAAAAGTTTAGGTCACAGCAAAGTCACACACAGAATACAGGAGACTCTCATATACCCAACATCCTCCCCCCCCCCCATATTAATACCTTTTTATATGTGGATGGTGGCATTGTTATAACTGATATACAAATAGTGAAACATAGCTACTAAACATTGTCAATGGTTACACTATGGCTTATATTTTAGACTGTACACTTTTATAAATTTTGATGTTATTTACCATGTCCTCTGTGTTCATCACTGTATGGTAATGAAGAACATTTCAACTGACCACTGAATACCCCCTGTTTGATCTATTCTATTCCTCCCACCCCATTCCCCTGGGGCCCACAATGACACCCTGGCTTGACTCGTTGGATCACAAGATTCATAGTTACATGGAACAAGAGGTCTTGACACACTGGTTCGTCCTCCCCTGTTAGGAACCACCCTTGCTCTTGAGAGACCCCTGGCTGTCTATTTCTGAACAAATCAGTCCTCCCAAAGATGGGAGTCCAGCTCCTTCCCACTCATTATGTGGGTCTCCACCCACTGATACAACACGTTATGACAGAATGAACACTCACACACTCCCTAGAAGCCTGCTTTAGGTGCGCCCTGTCCCAAATGCACCCCCAACCAATACCCTAAACCAGTGACCCTTTCTTGTCATTTTGCCATAAGGGCATTCCCAACTCTGTACTTTCAACCCTATACCCCACAAATCCCCAGTGTTCACCTGGTCCCTCTCCCGACCCTCCCCTCAGTATCCTGGACCTTCTGACCCACCCTTCTCAATCTACCCACCTGTCAATCCTGCACCACCCAACCTAATAATATCACTACCCTCCTGTCCTATCCCTTAAATACACAACTACACCCTATCAATTTACCATAGAATTACATCTGTATGGGTGATGGCTCACAACCTTCTCTTCTCTCTATTAGTTTAATAGGTTTTGACAAAATGTATAATTGCTTATATCTGTTATTGCAATAACATGCAGAATAATCCCAACGTCCTAAAAATAGCCTATGTTTAACCTTTCTTCCCCTCTCCTTCCCCTCAGAACTCTGGTGACCACTGTCTTTACATCACTGTTACAAGTTCTTCCATTATGAGAATAATAAGTCTAATTTTCTTTTTGATGTTCCTTTGAATGGGAAGAGTCTGGGCATTTTTTTTTTTCATGTGGAGAATTTAAAGAATAAATAGAGTGGATGGTAACACATTATAGTGAGTACAACTAACACTGCTGATTCATAAATGTGATCGTGGTTGAAGGGGTAGTCTAGGAACATAAATGTCAATTGAAAGGAAGCTAGATGATAATCTAGGGACTGTATAAGAGGGATTTTCGTGGTGGATGAAGATTGTGTTTAATAGCATAAAGTGTTAAAAAATATAGTGATACATGGGAAAATTACAACTAATATAATTTATGGTTGATAGTTAACAGCATTAATATTGTAATATTTTTGCAGCAATGGCAAAGAAAAAAGATACTATATCAGTTTTAAGGGTCAGTAATAGGGGGGTATAAGGAGATATGGGATTTTTCCTTTTGGAGTAATGAAAACATTATAAAATTGACTGAGATGATGACAGCACAAGTCTGTGATGAAAATGAAAGCCACGGAGTACACTTTGAATGGATTATACAAGGCAAGGGACTGTATAACACAGTGAATCCTGTGGTGGATGGTGGACTGTGGTTAATAGAACAAATATGAGAACGTTCTCACATGAACTATAACAAATATATAATACTAATACAGGGTATTAAAAATAGGATGGGTTTGAGGAAAAGTACATCAAATGTAAGATATGGACTATAGTTAGTAGTAATATTTTGGTGATGCTCTTTCATCATCTGTAACAATGCTCCACAACAGTGCAAGTTATTGGTGGTGGGGTGATGTATGGGAGTCTTGTATGCTATGCATGTTACATTTTGTAAGTTCACAACTTTTACTATACACTTATTGTTTACATATGTTCATGTGTACATGATGTATTTCAATAATTTTTAAATGAAAACACACACAAGCAAAAGAACCAAAAAAAATAAAGAAAGAAAGAATAAATAAAAACACGATTGCAGTTGTTGTTAGAGGAAATAAACATAATAAAAGACAGTATAGTCCCTTACTTAGCTATTGAAAGAATGGATCTATGTATTAATAATGTGCTTTCTATAGATTTGGTCAAAGTAAGGTGTAAAGGAACTTCAAACATAAATAAAAAATGATTAAGAAATGCTTTTGTTAAAATCTCTTCACACACATACACACAAGCATGCACAATTAGGAATTTGCTATTTGTTTACTCTGCTCCAGCAGTGGCTTCTAGAGCAAGGGTCAGAAAAGTTTTTTCTGTAAAGTTTTTCAGATAGTTTAGGCCTTGAGAATCATATATTTTCTATTGCAACTACTCAACTCTGTTGTAGCATGAAAGAAACCATACGTAATATAGAGACTAATGGCCATGGTTGTGTTACAATAAAATTTATGAACAAAAGCAGATGGTGGGCCACATTTGGCCTACAGGCTGTAGTTTCCAATACCTGCTCTCACTTCAAGGCCGTTGCTGTCCCCTCTACCTAGAATACTCTTCCCCCAAATAGCCTCATGACTCATTCACTCATCTCCCCTAACTCTTTGTTCAAATAGCACCTTTTCAGTAAGGCCTACCCTACTCTTCCATTTAAAATTGCAAGCTTATATTTCTCCTGCTTTATTTTTTCCATATTATTTAGCATATTCTATTATGTTTATTGTTTATAGTCTACCTCCTTCTACCAGAATGTAAGTCCCATGAAAATAAATATTTTTGTTTGATTTGATTATGAAATATCCCCAGCACTTAAAACAGTACCTGGCATATAGAAGTTGCTCAATAAATATTTGTTGAATGAAAGCATGACTCATCATCATTTGTTAAAAAACAAAGAAACTAATTTTGTTTAAAAAAGCGTTCCCAAAGGGAATAAATTGAGCCAAGGAATAAAACTAGTCTTCATATAGTTTCAAAGAATTTCATAAATGTCTTTGCTTTTCTCACACATGAAAGTAGTAGAAATGCTATTTTCAAATGAATGAGTATATCAATGGATATATAGCACATTATAGTTCCCAAAGCAATTTATCCCTTTACTGAAGCCTTATAATAACTCTATTACATAGACAATATTATACTCACCTATAGATGAGGAAACTGGTTCACAAAACGGTCAATAACTTGCCCATTGTCACAAGGTAGTATAAGAAAGGGCTAGAATCCAGGGACCTTGACTTCAAAACCACATTTCTTTTACTGACAATTCAGCTCTCAGCCAATCTTGTATCACTCCCAACTTTTGTAGAATTCCTTTATCCATAGCTGATTTAGCCTCTGCAACATCTCAATCCCTAGGACAATACATAGGAGAAAATTTTTGTGACCTTGAGTTAGGCAAGATTTCTCATTCAAGACACAAAAAGCACCAACCATATTAAAAATTATAAATGAAACTTTGGCAACATTTTAAGGTTTTGCTCTTTAAAGATTCTATTAAAATTAAAAGATGAGGCCCTTGAGACTGGGAGAAAATATTTTTAGTACATATATCTGACAGAGGACTTTCATCCAGAATATAAAAGAACACTTATATCTCAATGATAACCAAACATCCCAATAAAAAGGTATAAAATATTTGAACATTCCAAAGATGATATAGTAATGAGCAATAAAAAATATATAGCATACAATAATAATAACATAATACAAATTATATAATCATAACAATCATAATTATAACATTAAAAATTCACAACATGACTAGTCTGTAGTAAAATGTAAATTAGAACTATAATAAGATACCACTACATACCCACTAGAAGAACTAAAATTTATTTTAAAAACTGACATTACCAAGTGTTAGCAAGTGTGAAAAAAATGAAACTCTTACATTGCTGTTGGGAGAATAAAATGGTACAGCTATTTTAGAAAAGAGTTTGGCACTTTCTCATCAATTAACCCTATACCAATATTTCCACTTTTAGGTATTTACCCAAGAAAAATGAAATGTATATCCGACAAACACTTGTACCTGAACGTATTACCACCAACTTAACTTATGACAAAAACTCAGGAGAGGGGCCAAGATGGCGTTAGTGTAGGAGGACACACACTGCAAGCTCCCAGAGCAAGGCGGATTGTGGACGGGGTCCTGCCCGGGGGTCTGTGCTGTACACGCGTGGAGTGAGAAGCTTGGGACATCTATCTGCACGGAACAACGGCGTGGATGGAATGGTAGAGATTCGTGAGTTTTAAGGCTGCTGGTGGTGGTTGGCACAGACAGCTGAGCCCTGCGGTTAGGGAGAAAAAATAAAATAAAATAAAATAAAACAGCCATTTGGAGCCATGAGCAGGGCGAAAAAATTGTATTTTCTGGGGATCTGGCTGCCTGGCGCCCCTTGGACCTTGTGTGAACAGAAGAACCGAGCTAATCAGCACCCGGTGAACTGGAGGGGGGATTCTGGTCGCGGGACGGAGCTGATTTCCCTAGCGACCCAGGGATAAGACCGGGGCCGCTGTGGAGCCAGGAAGAAGGGACACTTCCCAAAAGAGGGAGGGTTCTGTTGGAGGACAGGGAAGGGTATTTTTTATTTTTAGACATCGATTTGACATTGTTCACCATTGCCAAAAGTTGGAATCAGCCCCGGTGCCCATCAAGAGACGAATGGATAAGCAAAATGTGGTACATACATACAATGGAATATCACTCAGCTGTAAGAAGGAACAAAGTGTTAACACATGGAATAACTTGGATGAATCTTGAAGACCTTATGTTGAGTGAAGCAAGCCAGACACTGAAGGAAAACAGTATATGATCTCACTGATCTGAACTGAGGAAAGTGAGCAGTCTCTGAGAACCATTGTCTGAAAGATAGGTTAACAAGGGAGAGTAAGAGAAGAGCAGGCTTTGAGTCATCACCCATATGGACATAATCTATGGTAAAGGGATAGAGTGTGGTTGCATGTTAGGGGATGGGGCAGATGAGTGGTGGTGTTCCTGGGTTTGGTGGTGCAGCACTGGCGGGTGGGTGGATTAGGAAGGGCAGGTTCAAATTCCCAGGGCATGTAACTGTGAATCTTGACATTCCATGGGTCGGGAGAGGGTGGTATCATGGGCCCTGGGGGGCTGGGGGGAAGGGAGCAGTCAAGATCTAATGGGGTGTTTGGTGGTCATGGGGAAGGTTTTCCATTACCTTACAGTAATGGACATAGGACATGGTAAATATCATCAAAATTATAAAACTGTATCATCTAAATTGTAAACTATACTGTAAATCATTGACAATGTTTAGTTGCTATATTTGGTATCTGTATAACAGTTATAACAATGCTAACATCCAAAAAAAAAGGGGGGGGGTTAATATGGGGTGGGGAAAGGGGGTGTGGTTTCGTATCTGGGAGTCTCCGGCACTCCGTGTGTGACTTTGCTGTGACCTAAAACTTCTTTGAAAATTAAATGAAAATTTGGGAGACAATGGGGTTTGAGAGTGGGAAGGTGTCACAGCACACCGGACATCCAATAACACAGTGATAAAACGAAGGAAAGAAAAGAAAAGAGAAAGGAAAAAAAATGAATAAATATATATATATATATTACACGGAACCCACTGGGATTCCCATGTTGCCCACCTCCCACACCTCCCATTACATCCCACACAAACATCTCCCACAGTGTGGCCCACCACCCTCAATGAACTTACACATCCTGGAGCCTTGCCACCAACCATAGACCACGGTTCACACTGTAGACCACACTCTCTCCCACTCAGTTCTGAGTGGTGTGTGCTTATTTAAAATGGCCTACATCCGTTGCCACAACAGTACTCAGGACAACCTCCAACTCCCAAAGAAGCCCCTGTATTTCAACTGCTCATCCCCTCCCTACCCCAAAAGTGTCAAGTGGCCACTGGCTCCACCTCAAGCACCTCTTAAAATATATGTATATATATATATATATAAATAACATTTTTGTAAGCAAATACACATATATTTATATATCATTTTGCAAATGTTTGTATGTATTGTGAGAATTTTGATTTTTACCCATAATAAATAAAAAAAAAAAAAAAAAAAAAAACAATGCAAGGTTGTGTTAGGGTGGTATAGTGAGGTATGAGAGCCCTGTATGATGCTATATATGTTTGTTTTGTACATTTAAAACTATTACCATACACTTATTGTTTATGTATCTTCATGTATGAATGATATACTTCAATAAATTTTTAAAAATAAAAAAATATATATGTATATATATATATTTTAAAGGCATTTGCTTTGCTTTTTTGCCTATTTTTTTGAATGTCCCAATCCGCTAATTATATTTTGTTTTGTTTTGTTTTTTGTTTGATTATTTGTTTTTGTTTTTTTTTTTTTTCCTTGAGTTTCCTTATGTTTGTCTCTTGCATGTAAGCTTATCATAGTTGTTTCTTTTTCCTAGTAAGTGTATTTGATTATTTTATGGACTACATGTTCATGGAGGATTTGGATCACAGAAGGGTTACAATGGGTACTGCAGGGGATTATTGGTGGGGGGTGTCTGAGAGGGGGGTTTCAAGGGAATTAGTTCATCTGAATATACATGAAAGATATACAAAATCATTCAAAAGATCAAAAGATGGGGCATGATCACGATGGGTGGACAATCACACAATAAATGAGGGAATCTGAATTCCTAGCCTGGAGAGCTCTGCCACAGTCTCCAAGGGAGCAGCAATAGTCCTCTGAGTTCAGGGACAGTGTCTGTCAAAAGAGGATGACCCACTGATGTGTTCTTTTTATTGATGACTACCCTTGTGAGTCTTTGCTCTTGTAATTGAGACTTAGCCTGCAGTTGTGGGGTGCCTAAGGGTTGCCACCTGAGAGCCTCCTTGTTGCTCAAATGTGGCCTCTCTCTAAGCCAAACTCAGCATATGATTGCATTACCTTCCCCCCAACGTGGGACATGACTCCCGGGGATGAGCCTCCCTGGCAACGAGGGATTAATACCAAGTGCCAACTGGCAACACAACTGGAAAAAGACCTTGAATTAAAGGGGGAAAAGGTAAAGACAAATGAGTTCAAGTGGCTAAGAGACTTCAAAGAGAGTCGGGAGGTCATCCCAGAGGTAACTCTTACGCACACCTCAGTAGGAGCTCATAGAACATCTAAGTGCCTATCACCCCACACAGAGGGGCTCCCAAGAGCTCTGGAGACACCCAGGTCCTATATTATAAGTGGGGATAGCCCCAGAGACTGATGCCTTATCAGCGGGCTCTATTTTGGAATCTGTGCTCCTGAGAGTGACAGAATTGGACTCAAATAAGTCCTCCCTGCACATGGTTCATCAGTCCCTTCTATTCAAACCTATATGTGATGCTGAAGTTTTTAGGTATAATTCCAGAGACTGGAGCCTCTGGCCTACCTATGTGCCAGGTGTGCATGGAATCTCGGTGGAGCTGCAACTCCTACCCTACAGCTCATTGGACTCATCCAAGTCACCTGGCAAGGAGACAATGATGGGCAACGGCCAGCCCAGGGAATGGAAAGGGTCTGCATCTGCAGGCAGGATCATCCCACCCACCATATCCATGGGATATAAGCCCTCTCTCACTTGGAGGTGGAGTGGACATCACCATCCCAATCCCCTCAGGATTGGGGAAAGAACTATGGACTATAGTGGGCTTGATGGTATTCTGTTGTACACATATGGTGATTCTAACAATGGAAGAAATTATAACAATGAGGTGGAGCCAGTGGCCACTTGACACTTTTAGGGCAGGGAGGGGACGAGCAGTTGAAATACAGGGGCTTCTTTGGGATTTGGAGGTTGTCCTGAGTACCGTTGTGGCAATGGATGTAGGTCATTTTAAATCAGCACACACCACTCAGAACTGTGTGGGAGAGAGTGTGGTCTATGATGTGAACTGTGGTCTATGGTTGGTGGCAAGGCCCCAGGATGTGTAAGTCCATTGATGTTGGTGGGCCACACTTGTGGGAGATGTTTGTGTGGGATGTGGTGGGAGGTGTGGGAGGTGGGCAACATGGGAATCCCAGTGGGTTCCGTGTAATATTTTGGGTAATCTAAGCACCTCTTAAAATATATTTATATATATATAAATAACATTTTTGTAAGCAAATGCACATATATGCATATATATTTATATATCATTTTACAAATATTGGTATGTATTGTGAAAATTTTGAATTTTACCCACAATAAAAAATAAATAAATTAAAAAAAAAACTCTTCAACAAATTTCTAAAAAAAAAAAAAAAAAAACTCAGAACAACACAGATGTCCATCAACAATTAGCTAGATAAACATATCATGGCTATTCATGCAATAGAATACTACTCAGCAGTAAAAAAAGAACTGATATGTGCCATAACATGAATGAATCTCACTGACAGTATGCTCAGCAAAGAAAGCAAACACAGAAGAGTATATACTGTATAATTAGGATGTTATAAAATTTTAGAAGAGATAAAACCAATTTACAGTGATAGAAATCAGATCATTGTCTGCCTGTGGTGGGGTTGGGAAGGAATGACTGGAAAAGGGCATAGAGGAGCTTTCTAGAATGATGGAAATGGGCTTTATCTTGGTTAAAAAGTTAGTTACAAAAGTTGTATACATCTGTCAAAATTCATTTTTTTACATTTAAAATTAGCACATTAGGATGTGGAGAAATAGGAACACTCCTTCACTGTTGGTGGGAACGTAGAATGGTGCAGCCTCTGTGGAAGACAGTTTGGCTGTACCTCCAGAAGCTAAATATAGATTTGCTGTATGATCTGGCAATTAAACTACTGGGAATATATTCAGAAAAACTGAAAGCAGGGACACAAACAGATATTTGCACACCAATGTTTATAATACATTATTCACAATTGCTAAAAGATGGAAGCAATGCAAGTGTCCATCAACAGATGAATGGATAAATAATGCGATATATACATATGATGGATTATTACTCAGCTAAAAGAAGAAATGAAGTCCTGATAAATGTGACAACATGGATGAACTTTGAGGACATTTTGTTGAGTGAAATAAACCAAAGAGAAAAGGATAAATATTGTGTGGTCTCACTAATATGAATGATATACAATGAATAAACCCATGGAGCTAAACTCTACAGTATAGGTTACTAGGAGATAGAATGAGGGTTGAGAAGGGGAAGCTGATGTTAAATGTATATAGAATTTTTTAAAAGTTGATTGTAAATGTATAGGAATCGATAGAGTTGATGGTAACATTATAACTAACACCACTGATTTATAAATGTGATTATGGCCAAAAGGGGTACTCTAGGAATATAAATGTCAATTGAAAGAAAGCTAGAGGATAATCTAGGGACTGTATAATATAGTGAACTCGGTGATGGATGAGGATTGTTGTTGTACAAATATGAGAATGTTCCTTTATGAACTGGAACAAATGTACATCACTATTACAAGGCATTAAGAATATGGTGGTTATGTGGGGAAAATACAATTAATGTAATTATGGACTATAGTTAACAATAATATTGTAATATTTTTGCATCAATAGCAAAGAAGGTACTATATAAATGCAAAGGTCAACTATAGGAGACTATAAGAAAGTTTGGGATTTTTCCTTTAGGAGTAATGAAAATGTTCTAAAATTGACTGAGGTGATGACAGAACAAAGCTGTGATGAAACTAAGAGCTAATGATGAAACACTTTGTATGGATTGTACACACAGTGAACTCCATGGTGGATGATGACCTGTGGTTAACAGTACTGGCATATTTTTGCCATTTTTCATGTGGTGGATATTCTCCTTGGTGGCGGCATGAAACCTTGGCTCGACATACACATATACATACATACATATTTATTTACTTAAAATCACTGAAAGGGCCTGTGAACAGCAACACTCTTTAATCAATGAGCACACTTAGTACCCAGATCATGGTTTTTAAATACAATTCCCCAGTAAAAGGAACCAAGGATCCTTGGCAAAATGACTGATTTCAGGCTTGGGAAAGAATATACAAAATGAGCCTAGAATATCATATTGTTCTAGAAACTAAGGAATCTTTCCAAAAATGATGGGCCATATTAAAAGGGCACAGAAGCCAGCATGAAGGGACTTCTACTGGCCAACACTGGGAGAATTTGACTATCAAAATACTTAGTGATAGTAACAGGTTATAACCCACTGAAGTAATAGAAAAAAATGAGTCCATATTGATGCAAATAAATGAGTAAATTGAAAGTTTTATAAGGAAAGAGATATTTATATAATCTATATTAATAAAAGTAACTCCCTACAAAATATTTTTTACTTACAAAAGGAAAAAGTCTAACATTGCCATGGAGAAGCATGGCAAATACCACTTCAATCAAGTGATCAGAAATGCAATAAAATAATATCATGTGCTCCCTAATAAGTGTATGAGAACCAGTGATAATCTTGCTAAAAATTCATAACCTGAATCCAATCATGGGGAAAAATCAGGGGAAAAAAAACAAAATTAATGGACATTCTACAAAATAAGTGGCCTTGAATCTTCAAAATTGTCAAGGACATGGATATCAAGGAAAGATGGAGAAGCTGTTCGAATTGAAGGAGCCTAGAGAGACGTGACAAGGAACAGCAACACATGATGCTAAACTTGATTCTTCTGCTTATAAGACATCACTGGGAGGATTTTTGAAATTTGAATGGAGTCTGAGAATTAGAAGGTTATAATGTACCAATGTTTACTTTCCTGGTTGTAGTGGCTATAGAATAGTTAGATAGGAGAATGTTGTCTTTTGGAAATATTTTTAACTTTTATGCCTTAAAACCTAACAATTCCTCTCTAGGGCAAATACAGAAGAGAAAGTCTTACAAAAACTCATAATGCAATATGAATGGGGCTATCAATCACAGGTTTGTTTGTATTAGCAGGGAGGTAGAGGCAACCCACATCCATCATTGAGAATTAGTGAATTAAATTATCATGCATGCATACTATGAAATACTACTCAGCAATTAGAAGCAATAAACTAAGTGTATTTTCTGCAACATGGAAAACATTAAAACATAATATTGAATGAAGTAATAAGAACCAGGCCTTTAAGATACAGTTACATTTTAGTCAAAACATGCAATACCAAAATTACAATAAATATTGTATAAGAAAAATTGATACACACATACATATATTATACATAGTAAAGAGGATTCCTAGGGTAGAAGGAAGAGGGAGAGTGTTAGTGATTGGGAAAGAAATGGCAAGAAAAATAAGACAAGAGGCTAGCAAGGACCAATGTTGACAGTGTACCATGAACTGACTATGATTAATAAAAATTAATTTGAAAAAAGTCCTGAAAGGGAGATGAGAGAATATTGAAGAAATATTTTATTTCAGGGAATAGATTGAAAATAAAAATTTTGTGAATTTAAAAGCTTCCTTCAGACAATATCTTCAAAAATTTTGGACTTGCCAAAAATTCTCCACCCTAGATTGAGATCCCACACCCCCAGAGTTATTAACATTTCAATAAGAATGTCATATAACAAAATGTCATATAACAAAATGAGGATGCAAATGGAAAAAAAATTGCCTTCTATAGTGGAATTCTAGGCACCAAATTTAGAAATAGAGGGGACGGTAAAGAGTTGGGCACTTTCTGGAGCTCCTTAAATGGCAATTCATAAAACACAGGTACTCCACATGTTCTTAAATTCTGATAGCAGGAAAAGACAGAACATGCTATTGTGCCCTTGGGTCCATGTCAATGTGAGCCAGCCTTTATATGTTTTCAGCTGTAGGAATCTAGGCCTTTGAGCTGGTAGGGAAATAATGGTATTCTTAAGAGAATCAGGAAGGTTGTTTAAAAATCATGGGAGAGGGAAGAGAATGTGGCTCAAGTGATTGAGCTCCCACCTACCACATGGGAGGTCCAGGTTTGGTTCCCAGTGCCTCCTAGAGAAGACAAGCAAGACAGCAACCTGATGCAACCGGCTGGCAAGGCAAGCTGACACAACAAGATGATGCAACAAGAGATACATGAAGGAAAACATAATAAAAGACACAACACAGCAGCGAGCAGACATAGTTCAAGTGATTAGATACCTCCCTCCTATGTGGGAGGTCCCAGATTTGGTTCCTGGTGCCTTCTAAAACAAAACAAAACAAAAAAGAAGACCAGCACACAACAAACAGACACCACAAATGCAAAAACAACGAGGTGGTAGGGAGAAATAAATAAATGAAATAAACAAATTAAAAATCATGGGAGAGGAAGCCTCAGTACACTGAGCTGAGGAGTGAGAGGAAGGTGAACAAGTGAAAATAGTGAGCAGTATTTCTCTTTAGATAATATTGATAGAGAAGAGTTAAAGTAATTAACTTTTATTGAGCCCCAAATATATCCCAGAATGGTGTGGGTGTTTTACATGTACTTTAACTTATTCTTCAAAATTCTTCAACCCTTGAAGATTCAGGCATTTTCCCATTTTGCAGATAAGGCTATGGAGGCCCCAAGAGGTGATTTCGTTGGTTGGAACCAGCTTGTGAGTGGGGCAAGACTAGAAGCCAGGATTTTCTTAATCTAAGAGAAAGAGAGAAAAGCCAGAAGCTAAGGGCATAACTGACAGATATGAGAGAGGAGGATGAACCAAAGGAGATGGAAAGTCAGTGATATAGAAGGGGAACCAATTCTGAACTCTGGAGGAGGGGGCACCAAGGCTCAGCAAAGGTCCAAGATTGACTTTAATTCGCTTAAGATATATAAACATGAGCCAATACCAGGAACAATGTGAATGGAATGGAATTATGAACTTATACATTGGAGCAAGGAGTAGAGTCAGCTTCACCAGACCACATTGAAGAACATAGGGACAGGGAAATTCCCAAACAGAAGTCAAGAACTATTGCCCAGAGAAGAGTAACTTGATACTAGGCAGTCAGATAAAATAATACAGGTATGCCACACCGCTCCTGTGCCCATGGAAGACATTACTAGTTGATGATCACTTTTTCCAATAGAGCCAGTTGCAGTCTTACAATAATAATTTTTCAAAGGGTAATCTGGGAAGTCACTACAAATTGATCAGAAATTAGACATGAATTTGAAAACTAGTTATAATTCCTGTAGTTCTTAAATATGAAGGCATGCCATATAATTAACTTGGCCTCTCCTGATCATCTCATCTACCTATCTCACTCAGAAAGGGCTTTTAGCTAAGGTAGCTCAGAACCTGAAAACCTTCACTGGATCAATAACAGCCACATAATGTTGTACTTATGTTCTGATTTTCACAACTTTTGTACTTTATTTAATAACTTTATGGTCGCTGAGTTTTTGCAGCATACTAAAAAGCTCAGAAGAATCTTAGAGGGCATTGACTCTAGTTTTTCTCCTCTGAACTTGGTCAGATTAAATTCAAGAATCTTTATGTACTAAGTTAGGACTGTTAACTCTGATCTTCTCAGTGCCATTCTGCCTGTCCTTGAACTGATTCTTTGCTACCATATTTTTGTACTTTCTTGGTTTTAAAGTAGTTTTATTCACACACCATACAATCCATCTAAAGTGTGCAATCAATGGCACTCCGTAAAATTATAGAGCTGTGCTTTCATCACCACAATTAATTTTAGAATGTTTTCATTGCTCCAAAAAAGAAACAACCCTTAGTCCTTATAAGCCCCTATTATTGGCACTTAGCATTTGGTGTGGAACCTTTGTTAAAACTGATGGAAGAATATTAAAATATTACTGTTCACTATAGTCCATAGTTTGCATTGGGTGTTTTTTCCCCATATATCACCCTATTATTAATACCTTATAGTAGTGACATATATTTGTTCTAGCTCATGGAAGAACATTCTTATATTTGTACTATTAATCACAGTTATCATCCACAATAGTGTTCACTATATTATATGGTCCCATGTTTCATCCTCTAGCTTTCTTTCTCGTGACATACACAACCCTAAACTTCCCCTTTCAACCACAATCACACGCATGACTCAGTGCTGTTACTTATACACACAACAATGTGCTACCATCACCTCTATCCATTTCCAGACATTTACAATCAATCTTATTATAAATTCTGCACAAATTAAGCATCAGCTACCCATTCTCTACACTCATTCTGTCTTGTGGTAACCTATATTCTAGATATTAACTCCATGAGTTTGCTCATTATAATTAGTTCATATTAGTGAGATCATACAATATTTGCCCTTTTCTGTCTGGCTTATTTCATTCAATATAATATCCTTAAGGTTCATCCATGTTGTCACATACATCAGGACTTCATTTCTTCTTCAGGCTGAATAATATTCCATTGTATGTATATACTATATTTTGTTTATCCATTCATCTGTTGATGGACACTTGAGTTGTTTCCATCTTTTGGCAATTGTGAATAATGCTGCTATGAACATTGGTATGCAAATGTCTGTTTGTATCCCTGCTTTCAGTTCTTCTGAGTATTTACCTAGTAGCGAGAGTGCCAGATCATATGGCAGTTCTATACTAAGTTTCCTGAGGAACTGCCATACTGTCTTCCACCATGGCTGTACCATTCTAAATTCCCACCAGCAGTGATTAAGTGTTTCTATTTCTCCACATCCTCCCCAACACTTGTAATTTTCTGTTGGTTTTTTTTTTTTAATAGTGGCCATTCTAGTAGGTTTAAAATGGTTCTGTGTAGTATTTTCAGTAATCTAAGCACCTCTTAAAATATATTTATATATATATAAATAAATAAATAAATAAATAAATAAATAAATAAATAAATAAATAAGTGGAAACAGAGAGATGGAGAGGTGAGGAATTTTCTTGTTTATTGTTTGTCATTTTTTGTTTACTATTATTGTTGAAACAATGAAAATACTCTAATAATGATTGAAACGATGAATGCACAACTATGAGATTATACCAAATACTATTATTGTACACATTGAATGAATTGTATGCTATGTTAATATGTACCAATAAAATAGATTTGTTTTAAAAAAAATGATATCTCATTGTGGTTTTGATTTGCATTTTCCTAATAGTTAGTGATGATGAACATATTTTTGTGTGCTTTTTAGCCATTTGTATTTCTTCTTTGGAAAAATGTCTATTAAAGTCTTTTGCCCATTTTTTAAAATGAGTTGTCTTTTTATCATTGAGTTGTAGGATTTCTTCATATATTCTGGATATTAAACCCTTATCAGATATTTAGTTTCCAAGTATTTTCTCCCATTGATTACTTTCTTGACAAAGTCCTTTAAAGTACAAAAGTATTCCATTTTACAATGACCATCCCAAGGAACAGGGAGAATCTACAACCACAAGCAAGTTAGTCCATCCATCTGCCCTATGGGATCTAAGCTCCTTCTCAATTAGAGGTGGAGTAGGCATCACCATCCCATAATCCTCAGGATTGGGTAATGAACGATGGACTAGAGTAGACTTACAGTTAATTCTACTATAGACTAATTGTGATTCTAGCAATAGAAGAACTTTTATTATTCATGTGGAGGCAGTGGCCACCAGAGGTTCTGAGGGGAGGGAGAGGGGAAAAATAGGTGTAATATGGGGACATTGGAATTCTCCTGAATGACATTGCTATGACAAATACAGGTCATTATATATCTTGTCATGACTTATAAAATCGTGCAGAAGAGAGTTTAAACTATAATGTAAACTATAATCCACACTTAGTGGCAATGCTCCAATATGTGTTCATCAGTTGTAACAAATATACCACACTAATGAAGGATGTTGTTAATGTGGGAAAGTGTGGGAGGGGTGGGGAGTGGGCCTTGTGAGAGTACCCTACATTTTTTATGTATCATTTATGTAGTCTAAGTATCTTTTAAAAATAAAAACAAAAAACAAACAAAAAACAAAGTACTCCATTTTGAGGAGGTCTCATTTATCCATATTTTCTTGTATTGCTTATACTTTGGGTATAAAGTCTAAGAAACCACCACATACCATAAGATCTTGATGATGCTTCCCTACATTTTCTTCTAAACATTTTATGATCCTGGCTCTTATATTTAGGTTTTTTATTCACTTTGAGTTAATTTTTGTAAAAGGTGTGAAATAGGGTCCTCTTTCATTCTTTTGGATTTGGATATACCAGTTCCCCCAGCACCATTTGCTGAAGAGACTGCTTTGTCCCTGAAGTATGGACTTGTCAGCCTTGTCAAAAAAAAGTGGGAGGTGTGGGGAGGGGGGCATATGGGAATCCCTTACATTTTTTTATGTAACATTTTATGTAATCTAAGTATCTTTTAGAAAAAATAAAAAATATGTTTTAAAAAATTAACCATGTTAAAGAATACAATTCATTGGCTTTTAGTTCATTCACAATGTTGTGTAACATCATCTTTATCTATGTTTTAAACAATATTAGTCAGTGGGGACTGTGAAGGATGTTTCAGTGAGCTAAACTTAAATAAAAATAATTTAAGATCCAAAAAAATTAATTGGCAATAGATGTGAGGGCCTATTTCTGAATTCTCAGTACAATTCCATTGAACAATATGTCTATCTTTATGCCAGTACCATGTTGTTTTAATCACTGTGCTTTGTAATATGCTTTAAAGTCAGGAAATGTGAGTCCTTCAACTTTGTTTTTTGTTGTTGTTGTTATTGTTATTGTTCTTCTTCTTCTTTTTTCAAGATGTTTTGGGCTATTCAGGGCCCCTTACTCTTCCAAATAAATCTGATAACTGGCTTTTCAATTTCTGCAAAGTAGGCTGTTGGAATTGTGATTGGTATTGCATTGAATCTGTAAATCAATTTGGGTAGACATGACATCTTAATGGTATTTGTTCTTCTAATTGATAAACACAGAATGTCCTTCGATTTTTGTAGGTCTTCTTTAATTTCTTTTAGTAATGTTTTGTAATTTTATGAATACAGGTCCTTTAAGTCCTTGATTAAATTTATTCCTGGATATTTGATTCTTTTACTTGCTATTGTGGATGGATTTTTTCCACTTGATTTCCTCCTCAGATTGCTCATTACTAGTGTATAGAAACACTACTGAGTTTTTGTGTGTTGATCTTGTTGATCTTGTTGATCTTGCCACTTTGCTGAACTCATTTATTAGCTCTAGTAGATTTGTTGTAGATTTTTTGGAACTTTCTATATATAGGATCATGTCATCTGCAAAGAGTGAAATTTTAACTTCTTCCTTCCCAATTTGAATGCCCTTTATTTCTTTTTCTTCCCTAATTGTTCTAGCTAGAACTGCTAGCACAATGTTGAATATTAACAGGAGTGACAGTAGGCATCCTTGTCTTGTTCCTGATATTAGAGGCAAGCTTTCAGTCTTTCACCATTGAGAACTATGGTTGCTGTAGGTTTCTCATTTATGCCCCTTGTGATGTTGAAGAAATTTCCCTCTATTCTTAACTTTTGACGAACTATTATCAAGAAAGGATGTTGGATTTTGTCAAATGCTTTTCCTGCATCAATCGACATTATCATGTGGTGTTTCCCATTTGATTTGTTAATACTGTGTATTACATTAATTGATTTCTTGTGTTGAACCACCCTTGCATACCTGGGATAAAGCCCACTTGATCATGGTGTACACTTCTTTTAATGTGTTGTTGGATTCGTTTTGCAAGTATTTTGTTAAGAATTTTTGCATCTTATATTCATTAGAGAATGGGCTGTAATTTTCTTTTCTGGTAGTATCCTTAGGCTTTGCTATTAGGGTGATGCTGACTTCATAGAATGAGTTACATAGTATTCCCTAGTTTTCAATTTTCTGGAAGAGTTTGAGCAGGATTGGTATTAATTCTTTTTGGAATGATGCTAGAATTCACTTGTGAAGCCATCTGGTCCTGGGCTTTTCTTTTTTGGGAGCTTTTGATAACTGATTCAAAATCTTTACATGTGTTTGGTTGGTGAGGTCTTCGATTTCTTCTAGAGTCAGTGTAGATTGTTTATGTGTTTCTAGGAAATTGTCCATTACATCTAAGTTGTCTAATTTGTTTGCATACAGTTGTCATAGTATCCTCTTATGATCATTTTTATTTCTGTGGGGTCAATAGTAATGTCTCCCGTCTCATTTCTGATTTGATTTGCATCTTCTCTCTTTTTTTCTTTGTCAGTCTAACTAAGGGTTTGTCGATTTTATTGATTTTCTCAAAGAACAAATTTTGGTTTTGTTAATTCTTTCTGTTTTGTTGTTGTTGTTGTTGTCGATTTCATTTAGTTCTGCTCTAATCTTTGTTATTTCTTTCCTTCTGCTTGTTTTGGGAATAGTTTGCTGTTCTTTTTCTAGTTCCTCCAGGTTGCAGTTGTCTTTGATTTTAGATCTCTCTTTCTTCCTTTTTAATGTAGGCATTCCAGGTTATAAACTGCCTTCTCAGCACTGCCTTCACTGCATTCCATAAGTTTTGATATGTTGTATTCTTGTTTTCATTTGTCTTGAGATATTTACTGCTTTCTCTTGCTATTTTTCTTTTGACTCAATGATTGTTTAAAGAGTGTGTTGTTTAACCTTCATATATTTGTGAATTTTCCAGTTCTCTACACTTATTGATTTTCAACTTCATTCAATTATCAGAGAAAGTGCTTTATATAATTTCAGTTTTTTTTTTTTTGTTTTTTTTTTTTTATTGAGACCTGTTTTCTGACCCAACATGTGGTCTATTCTGGAGAATGATCCATGAGCACTTGAGAAGAATAAATATCCTGCTGCTTTGGGCTGCAGTGTTCTGTATATGTCTGTTAGGTCTAGTTCACTTAACATATTATTCATGTTCTGTTTCCTTATTGATTCTCTGTCTAGATGTTCTATCTATTGATGGGAGTGTTGTATTAATTCTCCAAATATTATTGTAGAGACATCTATTTCTCTCTTCAGTTTTGCCAGTGTTTGCCTCCTGTATTTTGGGTCACCCTGACTAAGTGCATAAATATGTATGATTGTTATTTCTTTTTTTTTTTTTTTTTTTTATTTCTGGATT
>JAKSZT010053887.1:1313750-1418600 GCA_026826555.1 Tolypeutes matacus | reverse complement strand
TTTTTTTTTTTTTTTTTTTTTTTATTTCTGGATTCTTTTTTTTTTTTTTTAATGGGTAAAATTCAAAATTCTCACAATATATACAAACATTTGCAAAATGATATATAAATATATATGCATATATGTGTATTTGCTTACAAAAATGTTATTTATATACATATATACATATATTTTAAGAGGTGCTTAGATTACCCAAAATATTACACGGAACCCACCAGGATTCCCATGTTGCCCACCTCCCACACCTCCCACCACATCCCACACAAACATCTCCCACAAGTGTGGCCCACCACCCTCAATGAACTTACATATCCTGTAGCCTTGCCACCAACCATAGACCACAGTTCACACTGTAGACCACACTCTCTCCCACTCAGTTCTGAGTGTGCTGATTTAAAATGGCCTACATCCGTTGCCACAACAGTACTCAGGACAACCTCCAACTCCCAAAGAAGCCCCTGTATTTCAACTGCTCATCCCCTCCCTACCCCAAAAGTGTCAAGTGGCCACTGGCTCCACCTCATTGTTATAATTTCTTGCATTGCTAGAATCACCATATGTGAACAAGAGAATACCATCAAGTCCACTCTAGTCCATAGTTCTTCCCCCAATCCTGAGGGGACTGGGACGGTGATGTCCACTCCAACTCCAAGTGAGAGAGGGCTTATATCCCATGGATATGGTGGGTGGGATGATCCTGCCTGCAGATGCAGGCCCTCTCCATTCCCTGGGATGGCCATTGCCCATCGTTGTCTCCTCACCAGGTGACTTGGATGAGTCCATTGAGCTGTAGGGTAGGAGTTGCAGCTCCACCTAGATTTCATGCACACCTGGCACATAGGTAGGCGGGAGGCTCCAGTCTCTGGAAGTATACCTAAAAACTCCAGCATCACATATAGGTTTGAATAGAAGGGACTGGTGAACCATGTGCAGGGAGGACTTATTTGAGTCTAATTCTGTCACTCTCAGGAGCACAGATTCCAAAATAGAACCCACTGATAAGGCATCAGTCTCTGGGGCTATCCCCCCTTATATAGGACCAGGGTGTCTCCGGAGCTCTGTCCCTTTTATGTTTATATATTTTCCCTTCTTTGTCTCTTAAAACAGTTTTGCATTTAAAGTCTATTTTGTCTGATATTAGTATAGCTATCCCATCTTTTTTTTTCTTTTTGCTGTTGTTTACTGTTTGTGTAGAATATCTGTTTTATAGGATATCATTTACAGCCTATTTGTGTCCTTGAGTCTAAGATGACTCTCTTGTAGATAACGTATAGATGGGTCACGTTTTTTATCCATTCTGCCAATCCATGTCCATTGATTAAGGAATTTAATCCATTAACATTCAATGCTGTTAGTGTGAAGGCAATACTTCAAACATTTTGTCCTTTGGCTTTTATATATTTTCAATATTTTATTGTTGTCTCTCTTTTTACCCTTTATTTATCCTTATTGATAATCTTCATTTCTACACTCTCCTCCAAGCCTCTCTCTCCTGTCTTTAACCTTACAATCTGCAGAACTCCCTTAAGTATTTCTTGTAGGGCAGGTTTCTTGTTAATGAATTCTCTCAGTTTCTGTTTATCTGTGAATATTTTAAACTCTCCCTCATTTTTGAAGGACAGTTTTGATGGATGAAGAATTCTTGGTTGGCAGTTTTTCCTTCAGTATCTTAAATATACCATATCACTGCCTTCTTGCCTCCATAGTTTCTGATTATAAATTAGTACTTAGTCTTATTGAGCATCACTTGCATTTGATGCATTTGATGAATTGCTTTTCTCTTTCTGCTTTCAGAATTCTCTCTTTATCTTTGGCATTTGACATTCTGATTAGTATATGTCTTAGAGTAGATCTATTCGGATTTTTTTTGGCTTGGTGTACATTGTGCTTCTTGGATATGTATATTTATGTCATCCATAATAGTTGGGAAATTTTAGGCCATTATTTCCTCAAATATTATTTCTGCCTCTTCTCTCTTCCCTTTTCCTCCTGGGATACCCATGATGCATATATTGTGCACTTTGTGCTGTCATTCAATTCCCAGAGATCTTGCTCAATTTTTTCCATTCTTTTCTCTCTGTTCTTCTGTCTGTTCTATTATGGATGTCCTGTCTTCTAGCTCACTGATTCTTTCTTCAGCCTGTTCAAATCTCTGTTGTATGCCTCTAGTGTATTTTTATTCTCATCCATTGTGCCTTTCATTCCCATAATTACAGCTATGTTTCTTTACATGCTTTCAAATTCTTCTTTATGCTCACCCAGTGTTTTCTTAATATCCTTTATCTATTTAACCATATTTTCCTTCATATCCTTAAATTGACTTGGGAGATTTGTTTGAACATTTTTGGTTAGTTGCTCCAAATTCTGTATCACCTCCAACTTTAATTTGTTCCTTTGACTGGGCTATATCTTCCTGTTTCTTTGTAATACTTGTAATTTTTGCTGATGTCTGGACATCTGATTATCTTGATGAGTTTACTCTGAAGGTCATTTTCTCTGTCTAGTCTAGGATTTTGCTGTTGATTGGCTTTGTGTTAAGGGTCTACTTCGACACTTGGTTCAAAAGTATTTCCCAGCCAACACAGAGCCAGCAACCCACCAAAGAGGTGTAGAACAGTTCCAAAGGTCCTTGAGGAGAAGGTCAGGAAAGACACCAAAAAGCCTTTTTATTCAGCTCACTGAAGCTGCACTTTCCTGGTCTGTGCAGCAGATAGTGCTATGCCAAAAAGACTTTGTGATAGCTTCCTGAAAGCCCTGCCTGCCCAGCAGATGGCACTCTTCAGAAACTGAGTCACCTGCAGCCCCAGGTAGGCAGGATATTTTTAGATCTCTGCTGGCAGTGGAAACAATGACAGGGTAAAACAGCTGGACCCAGTGGTCTAAATTCACTGGTCAAAAGCTGGATCACTGTTGGGCTGTGTCCCCCCTTCCTTGTTCTTGGTGAGAAGGATTTCTGGGACTGTCACAATCCACAGCAGCCCCCCAGGCAGGGACTTGACCTGACTCAAAGCAGCTTCCCTTGAGAGTGAGAGATGGGTACCAGCTGAGCAAATTACTCAGATATCTTCACTGCAGTTTTTCAGTCTCTTTATCCAGCCCTTCCCTGGATGCTACACCATACTCCCCTGGTCTCAAGAGCACCCAGGACAGTTGTTTCAGACTGTCTCTGCTTGTCCACTAGATGTTTTTAAAGGAGGCATGAGCCCTGCAGCTTCCTACTCTGCCACCTTTCCAGAAGTCCCCCTTTGCAACCTTTTTTTGACATTTTTATCTTTACTTAACATCAAACCATCCAACTCCACAGGATATTCTGCTACCCATTCTAGACCGATTGTCTTGGCCAAAAATTACTTATCTAAAGCACATATTTATTATTCACCTACTATGTGTAATATACTTGGCATGGATAACATTATGGATGAGAGTTGGCTCCTGTCTCTAAGGTGAAAACAATCTAATAGGTGAGATTCAAGCACAAATATAATTTCAATATTACAAGAGTTATCATAGAAGTATGGGGTATTGCAAGAATACAAATGAATAGACTAGACTAGGCTTTCATAAATACTGTTTTAGAGTCTAATCCTGAAGTTGAATTAAGGGTTTACAAAGAAGAGAATAAGAATAAAGACAGATACAAAGACGCAGAAACTGAGGCCATATAATCAAGGCATGTTCTATAATTCAATGAAGTTACCCTGGTTAGTTCCAGAATCTTAGGATCCAAATTATATTTGCAGTGTAAGACATGTGTGATCAAAAAAAATTCATAGAACACATCATACTTATTATGGTGGCTATTCATGTACAATGGAAACTTATTTAGCCATAAAAATGAACAAAGTTTTGATACATGCTACAACATGTATACAAAATGTATACAAAATACATAGAATAAGCAACTTAATAGAGACAGAAAGTAGATTACAGGACACAAAGGTTTAGGATAGGAAATGGGGAATTATTGCTTACAGGTTACAGAGTTTCTGTTTGAGGTAATGAAAAAGTTTTGGTAATGGATGGTGGTGATGAAAGCACAATATGGAAAATGTCATTAACTTTATTAAATTGTTCATAAAAAAATGGTCAAAAGGGGAAACTTTGTGGTATATATATATATATATATGTTACCAAGATTTTTAAAAAATTGTTTTGGAATACAGAGAGAAAAGCCTGGGAAAGCAGACAGGATACTTTTTCAATATGTGGAAGTATTTAGACAGATAAAATTTCAAAGTTGGCAGTCTGATTGATAAGGAATCAATTATCTTGGATTAAGAACAAGAATAGCCATCAAGGAATTTTTTGTGATATTGAGAAATAATGTCTATCTAACAGTGAGGATTTTAAAAGATAAAAGAAATAATCCATGCAGTCAGAAATCATTTGTCTATCTTATTAATATCATTAAATGCTGCATTTGAAGCTTTTTTTCCAAATTTTTAATAATCCTTCTTTGATAACATTCTCTCCCTTTTCCTAATCAGTATAATTTACAGTATCTTTTACAACAAGCAAATAATAATATGCACCATCCCCAAAAGCCATTTGGGAAAGATACAAAATTTTATTACGACTTAGAAGTATTATATTCATGTCAAAAAGAAAATACCTTCATTAGATTGATTGTTGTAGGATCAGATGTTTGTTCACCTTATCTAGAGCATGTGATTTTTCACTCAATATTCATTACATTCACATCAACAAAGCAGAATTAGTATGAGTTGAGGATTAAATGAACATCCCAAGGAACAGAGAGAGTATGCAACTGCAAGCAAGATAGTCCCATCCATCTTCCCCATGGGATATAAGCCCCCTCTCAATTAGAGGTGGAGTGGACATCACCATCCCAGAATCCTCAGGATTGCGGAAAGAACTATGGACTAGAGTGGACTTACTGGTATTCTACTACAGACATATTGTGATTCTAACAATGGAAGAAATTACAACATTGATGTGGAGACAGTGGCCACTGGAAACTCTGGGGACAGGGAGAGGGGAAAACAGTTGTAATACAGGGGCTTTTTTGGCACTTGGGAATCGTCCTGAGTGACATTGTAATGACAGATATAGGCCATTTTATATCATCACATAACATGCAGAACTGTGTGGAGAGAGTGTAAACTACAATGTGAACTGTGGTCCATGCTTAATGGCAAAGCCCCAAAATGGGTCTATCAATTGCAATGAATGTGCCACACTAATGAAGGATGTTTATGTGGGAGGGTGTGGGAGGTGTGGGGAGTACGGTATACAGGAATCCCTATATTTTTTGTGTAACATTTATGTAATCTAAGTATCTTTAAAAATTTTTTTTAATTATATATATATATATATTCTGAACCTTAAGGAAATAAAAAACAGATAATCTAGATTACACTCTGCGAAGATGGTGGACTAGAAAGACACAAGATTTTCTTCTCTCCCAGAAAAATAGCTATAGGACAGAGAGAAGTTGGAAAAAATCTTCTAGGATTTAGGACACCAAGGGAAAGTTGGACACCACCCAGAAGAGAGAGGGACAAAGGACAAAAATTGCCACTGCAAAACTGTGAAAGAACTAACACCCATCCTGCTTAAACAATTAAAAAAAAAAAAAAAGAAGAAGTGGAGGGAACATTGCCTAACTCATTCAAGGATGCCAGCATCACCTTAACACCAAAGTCAAAGAAAGATGCCATAAGAAAGGAAAAGTATAGCTAATGATTCTAGATGCCAAAATCCTCAACAAAAAACGTGCTAATCATATTCAACAACACATCAAACAAATTATACACCATGACCAAGTGGGTTTCATCCCTGGTGTGCAAGGATGGTTCAACATAAGAAAATTAATAAATAAAATAAACAGATTGAAAGAAAAAAGTCATGATAATCTCTATAGATACAGACAAAGCATTCGACAAAATACAGCACCCTTTCCTGATAAAAACACTTCAGAAGACAGGAATAGAAGGAAACTTCCTCCACATGATAAAGGGTATATATGAAAAACCCAGAGCTACCATCATATTCCATGGTGAAATCTGAAAAGCTTTCCCTCAAAGTTCAGGAACAAGACAAGGATGCCAACCGTCATCACTCTTATTTAACATTGTGTTAGAAGTACTTCCTTGGCAATAAAAAGATACAAAAGGCATACAAACTGGAAAGGAAGAAATAAAATTTTCACTATTTGCAGATGACATGATCATACACTTCAAAAGCCTGGAGAAATCTACAACAAATCCTCTAGAACTTATAACTGAGTTCAGTAAAGTGACAGGTTATAAAATCAACATGCAAAAGTCAGTAGCATTTCTATACACCAGTAATGAGCAATCTGAGGTGGAAATCAAGAAAAAAAATCAATTTACAATAGCAACTGAAAGAATCAAATACCTAGGAATAAATTTCAGTAAAGATGTAAACAACTTGTATGCAGAAAACTACACAACACTTGTTAAAGGAATCAAAGAAGACCTAAATAAATTGAAGAATATTCCCTGTTCATGGAAAAGAAGACTAAACATCATTAAGATGTCTATCCTACCCAAACTGATTTACAGATTTAACGAAATCCCAATAAAAATTACTACACCATTTTTACTAAATTGGAAAAACTATGAATTAATATGGAAGCACAAGGGGCCCTGAATAGCCAAAGACATATTGAAAAAGTAAAATAGAATTGGAAGAATCACACTACCTGACTTTAAAACATACTACAAAGCTACAGTGGTCAAAACTGAATGGTATTGGTGCAGGTATAGACATACTGACCAATGGAACAGAATTGAGATTTCTGATATAGATCCTTACATAATACAGTCAATTGATGTTCAACAAGGTCACCAAGCCCATTCAACTGAGAGTGTATGGCTTCTTCAACAAATGGTGTTTGGAGTCCTGGATATCTATATCCAAAAGAATAAGAGAGGAACACCATTTCACACCTTACACAAAAATTAACTCAAGATGGCTCAAAGGTCTAAATATAAGAGCCAAGACCATAAGGATCTTGGAATATAATGTAGGAAAGCATCTACAGGATCTTGTATTAGGAAATGGTTTTATGAAATTTACATCCAAAGGATGAGCAACAAAAGAAAAAATAGACAAATGGGACCTCTTCAAAATTAAAAACTTTTGCACCTCAAAGGAGTTTGTCAAGGAAGTGAAATGGCAGCTACACAATGGGTGAAAATTTTAGTAAACATATATCTGATAGGGACCAAATATCCAACATATATAAAGAAATCCTGGGAAGCGGCTGTGGCTCAATCAGTAGGGCTCCTGTTTACCATATGGGAGGCCCCGGGTTCGGTTCCCGGGGCCTCCTGGTGAAGGCAAGCCCGCCCGCACAGCGTGGTTAGCTGACCCAGCGAGCACAAGCAGCAAGGGGGGGATAAATGAATAAATAAATAAAATCTTTAAAAAAAAAAAAAAAAAAAAAAGAAATCCTACACCCTGAAAATAGAAAGATAAACAACCCATTTTAAAAATGGGCAAGTGATTTGAATAGACACTTCTCCAAAAAAGAAATACAAATGGCTAAAAAGTACATGAAAACATGCACAACATCACTAGCTATTAGAGAAATGCAAAGCAAAACTACAATGAGATATCATCTTATACCTATTAGGCTGGAGGCTATTAAAAAAAGAGAGCTACAAGTGTTGGAGAGGATGTTCAGGAATGGGAACCCTTATCCACTGCTGGTGGGAATGTAGAATGGTACAGTTATTGTGGAGGACAGTTTGGTGGTTCCTCAGGAAGCTAACTATAGAACTGCCATATGATCCAGCAATCCCACTGCTGGGTATATACCCAGAAGAATTGAAGGGAGAGACACGAACAGATATATGCACACCAGTGTTCATAGCAGCACTATTCACTATTACCAAAGTTGGAAACAACCCAAATGTCCATCAACAGATGAATAGATAAGGAAATTGTGGTATATACATACAATGGAATATTACTCAGCTGTAAGAAGGAATACAATATTAAGACACAAGATAACATGGATGGGGGACGGATGTGGCTCAAATGGTTGGGCATCCGTCTGCCATATGGAGGGACCTGGGTTCGATCCCCGGGACCTCCCGGTAAAAAAAAAATATATATATATATATAACATGGATGAATCTTGAAGACTTTATATTGAGTGAAGCAAGCCAGGCACTGAAGGACAAATATTACATGACCTCACTAATATGAATTAAGCAAATTGAGCAGATTCACAGAGCTAGAGTCTGGAAGATAAGTCTACAAGAGACGGAAAGGGAGAAGAGGGTTGTGAGTCAATGCCTATATGGGGAAAATCTATGTAAGGTGGAAGGGTGTAGTTGTGTAGTGGATTGGCATGAAAGTGGTGCCATGATGGTATTGGGTTGGGTGGTGCTGGTCTGTGAGGGGGGTAGGTTGGGGAGTGTGGGTTGAACTGTCCATAGAACTGGGGAGAGGGTTGGGGGAGGGAGCAGGTGTTTGTTTGAAACTACAACCTTGGAAATGTTCTTTAGGCAAATATGGCAGGGAAGGGTTACTGGCCTAGGGTGATGGATGTGGGGGCATGTGGGACAAGGCACACCTGCAGCAGGCATCTAGATAGTGTGTGAGTGTTCATTTTGTCACAGTGTGTTGTATCATTGGGTGGAGACCCATATAATGATCAGGGACTCTCCTATCCTAGAGAGTCCTGCTGTGTTCCCAAATAGAGGGGCAGGGGTCTCTCGAGATCATAGGCAGTACCTAATAGGGGAATACAAGCCAATATGTCAAGCCCTCAATGTTGTTGCAAGTAACTATGAATCTTGTTCTTCAAGGAACAAGTGGTTGCCGTGGGTCCCCAGGGGAGGGGAATATAGGAATAGAATAGATGGAACATGGGGCATTTTGGGGGAATGGAATTGTTCATGATCTTGCAATGACGGATATAGGTCATGCTAAATTTCATCAAAATTCATAAAAATGTATGGTCCAAAATGTAAACCATAATGTAAATCATTGACCATGGTTAGTAGCAATGTTTCAATATTTGTATATCAATTATAACAAATGTATCATCCACATGTAAAATGTTATTAATAGGGGAAAGGGAGAAAGGGGGAGGATGTTGGGAATATTATGTGTGTGACTTTTCTGTAACCTAAAGCTTCTCTGAAGACAAAATGAAAAAAAATAAGACACTGGGGGAATAAACGGAAGAAAATGTCACTGTATATACAAAACAACAGATCTTACAATTGTGATAAAAGACAATGCCAAAATTTTTTATTTTATTTTTTAATATTTTTTAATTATTTCAAAAATTTTTTAATTTTTTGTATTTCATTTGTTACTTTTAAAACTATCATTTTCTTATTAATTGTATTTGGTTATTTTGTTGGCTTCATTTTTTAAGAAGTTTTGGATCACAGAAAGGTTACAACTGTGGCAGAGGTGAATCATTGGTGCAGCATGTCAGTGATGGGAGATGCATGGGAGAACGTTCACCTGGGGCATACCTATAAGGCATATGAATGTATTCAAGTGTTCATGGGGCATTGTCATGGTGGGTAGAGATTCACACAATAACTGAAACAATATTGAATTCACATTTAGGGAGCTCTGCCACATTCTCTAAAGGGACAGCAAGAATCCCCCAAGTAAAGGGGCAGTGACTAGTGAAGGAGGATGGACCATTGAAGGGCCCTTGGTATTGATGGCTGTAATTACGAATCTTTACTTTTGAAATTGAAACGTAGCCTAGTATTATAGGGTGCATTAGAATTACCTCCAAAAGCCTCCTTGTTGCTCAAATATGGCCTCTCTCTAAGCCAAACTCAGCATATAAATGCATTATCGTCCCCCCAGTGTGGGATATGATTCCCTGGGATGAGTCTCCCTGGCACCGAGGGATTACTATCAAGCACCAACTAGCAATGCAACTGGAAAAAGACCTTGACCAAAAGGGAGAAAAGGTAAAGACAAATAAGTTTATATGGAAAAGACTTGAAAGTGAGTCAGGAGGTCATTCCAGAGGTTACGTTTATGCACATCTCAGCAGGATCTCATTGACTGCCAAAGTAAATATTGCCTCAAATAATGGGGCTCCTGAGGGCTCTGGAGACATACAGACACTGTAGGCAAGGCTGATAGCTCAGGAGCTTGGTGCCCTGCCATTAGGCCCTACTTTGGAATTTATGCTCCCCAGTGTGACAGAGTTGGACTCAGTTGTGGTTTCCCTACGCATAGGTCCTCTACTCCTTCTATTTGAACCTATAGTTAGTACTAGAGTTTATAGGTGTATGTCCAAAGACTTAAATCTTTGGGCTGTCCATGTGCCAGTTGGGCCCTGAATCTCAACAGAGATTCACCTACTCTCCAGTTCATTGGACTCACCCAGGACAGCTAACAAGGAGATGATGATGGACAATGACCATCCCAAGGAACAGAGAAAGCCTACAACTGCAAGCAAGAAAGTCCCATCCATCTGCCCCAGGGGTTCTAAGCCCCCTCTCAATTAGAGGTGGAGTGAGCACCACCATCCCAGAATACTCAGGATTAGGGAATAGATGATGGAATATAGTAAACTGACAGTTTTTCTCCTTTAGACCTATTATGATTCTAGCAATGGAAGAACTTTTGTCATTGATGTGGAGGCAGTGGCCACCAGTCTGAGGTGAGGGAGAGGGAAAAACAGGTGTAATATGGGGGCATTTTCAGGACTTGGGAATTGTTCTGAATGATATTGCAATGACAGATACAGGACATTATATATCTTGTCATAATTTACAAAATTGTGCAGAAGAGAGTGTGAACTACAATGTAAACAATAATCCATGCTTAGTTTCAATGCTTCAAAATGTGTTCATCAATTGTAACAAATGTACTACACTAATAAAAGATGTTGTTAATGTGGGAAAATGTGGGAGTATTAGGGAGCAGGGCATATGGGAATACCCTATGTTTTTTATGTAACATTTATGTTATCTATTTATCTTTAAAAAATAAAAATGAAAAGTATATAAAAAGAAAATAATAAAATAAAATAAATGCAGCAGCTTCAACTGTCGGTGCCCTCCCCCACACTACAGGCACTTTTGAATTCTCGGGCCTCGGGGTGACTACAGACCAAAAGGACTCTAGAGATCCACCTTCCCAGGAAAAGGGAGAGACCAAGACAAAGCCTAAAGCTGACTCAACTTTTGACCCACAAATCTGGCCTGCTGTATCCCACCAGGCCTCCCAGGCCGGGTGGGGTCACGCCATTGTTTGCTTTGGGAGTGGCATGGAACTAAAGAGATCCAGGACTAAAGATATCCAATCTTCTCAGTCTCCCTCTCTACTGACCAGGACTGGTTGTTGAGGACACAGAGGTGAGTGGAATTATTACCTACCAGGGAAAAGGGAGGGGGCTGACAGCAAACATTGGAGAACTGCCTCTGAGGAAGTTTGAATTACAAGGTTCTTAGCCTCCAGGCAGGATCCTCTACTACATTGATCCAATCCATGTTGCAGCAAACACATTCCAATCAGGCATTGAACTGGAAAGACTGCCAAAGAGCACCATCTCCCTTGTCAGTGGGCCCTAATCTGGTATTTATGCTCCTCAGTGTGACAGAGTTAGACTCAGCAGTGGTTTCCTTATGCATGACTCTTCTGTCCTTCTATTGGAACCTATAATTAGTACTAGGGTTGGGAGGTGTACATCCAAGAGATTTAAATCTTTTGACTGTCCATATGCCAACTGAGCCCTGAATCTCAACGGAGTTGCAACACCTACTCTCCAGTTCAGTAAACTCACCCAGGTCAACTAATGCGGAGGAAGTGATGAACAAACAACATACCAAGGAACTGAGAGTGCCTACAACTGCAAGCAAGAAAGTCCCATCCATCAGTGTATGGGTTCAAAGCCCCCTCAATTAATGGTGGAGAGGGCATCACCATTCCAGAGTCTTCAGGATTGGGAAATGAACTATGGACCAAAATAAACTTACTAGTATTCTAGTATAGACTTATTGTAATTATAGCAATGTAAGAAATACCATTGTTGTGGAGGCAGTTGACCCATCGATGTTCTGGGGTTAGGGAGAGGGAGAAACAGGTAATGGGGGGCATTTTGGGGACTTGGAAATCATCCTGAATGGCATTAGAATGACAGATACAGGCCATTATATATTCGGCCATAGCCTACAAAGTCAAATGGGAGAGAGTGTAAACTACAATGTAAACTGTAATCCATGCTTAGTGTCAATCCTCCATAATGTGTTTATCAATTGCAATGAATGTACCACACTGATGAAAGATGTTGCTAATGTGGGAAAATGTGGGAGGTATGGGGAGAAGGGCATATGGGACTCCCCTATATATTCTCTGTAACATTTATGTAATCAAAGTAACTTAAAAAAAAAAAAAAAAAAGTGAGAAAAAAAGAGCTCCATCTGCTGGCAGACCAAAGAAGCACAGTGAAGAAATTAAAAGCAAATACGTAAGAGAGGTTTTTTCTGGCCTTTACAGCCTCTCTCCCCAAGGCCCTCAGAAGTGGGTCTGCAATCCATTACTGGGTCCAGGGTCCAGATTTGAACAACTAACATGGACAATCCTAAAGACCCAGAAAAGGTTGAACTAAGAATCAAAGAACAGTAGTAACAAACAGCCTCCTGACACTAAATCCCTATAAAAGAGAGAGAAATTGAGCATCTGAGTAAACTTACCATCCTAATCAGATACCTAGACATCCAAAAATTACAGGCCATACTAAGAAAATGGAAGAAATGGCCCAAGAAAAGGAATATATCAAAGCCCCAGAAGATATGGAGGACTTGAGACAACTAATCAACAAGATGGACACAAATTTTAAATATCAAATTAAGAAGTTGAAAGACAATTTGGCTAAAGAAATAAAGAACATCAAGAAGGAACTGAGCAAGCACAAAAAAGAATTTGAAAATCTGAATAGAAAAGTAACAGAACTCATGGAAATAAAAGACACAATAGGTAAGATCAAAAACACATTAGAAGCATACAGTAGCAGAACTGAAATGATAGAAGAAAGAATAAGTGATACATAAAACAAAATAGTTGAAATAGGAGAGGTAAATGTATGGGAAAAAATGAACAGGGGCCAGGGAGTTGAACGATAACATGAAATGCAAAAACATACATGTCATGGGAGTTCCAGAAGGAAAAGAGAAGGGAAAAGGGACAGAAAGAGTATTTGAGGAAATAATAGCTGAAAATTTCCCAACTATCATGAAAGAAATGAACTTACATGTCCAAGAAGTGCAACATATACCAATCAGAATAAATCCAAATAGACCTACTATTCAAGAAACATTCTACATTCAAGACACAAACTACTCAGAATGTCAAACATCAAAGATAAAGAAAAAATTCTGAGAGCAGCAAGGGAGAAGCAAACCATCACATACAAGGGACACCCAAAGACTTAATGTGGATTTCTCATCAGAAACTGTGGAGGCAAGAAGACAATGGTATGATACAATTATATATTGAAAGAGAAAAACTGCCAACTGAGAATTATCTATCCAAAAAACTGCCCTCATATATGGAATTGAGTTTTAAAAACATTCACAAACAAACAGAAACTAAGAGAGTTCATAAAATAGAATCCGCCTTTGCAGGAAATATTAAAGAAAGCCTCAGAACCTGAAATAAAAGACAGAAGAGAGAGGCTTGGAGGAGAGTATAGAAGGCAAGAATAGCAGAAAGGATAAACAAAGAGTAAAAAGACAGACAAAAATAAGATATGATATATGAAAACCAAAGAATAAAATGGTGGAAGTAAAGAATGCATTTACAGTCATATCCGTGAATGTGAATCGATTAAACTACCCAATCAAAAGATATAGGATAACAGAATGGATAAAAAAACATGAACCATTCATATGCTGCCTACAAGAAACTCACCTTAGACCCAGGGATACAAATTGACTGGAAGTGAAAGGTTGGAAAAAGATATTCCACTCAAACAGTAACCAAAAAAGAGCAGGGATAGCTATACTAATACCGAACAAAACAGACTTTAAATGCAATAAAGTTATAAGAGATACAGAAGGCTAATATATATTAATAAAAGGAACAATCCGCCAGGAAGAAATAACAGTCATAAATATCTATGCACCTAACCAGTGTGTGCCAATACACAAGAGGCAAACTCTGGCAAAACAAGTGAGAAATAGACATCTCTACAATAATCGTTGAAGACTTCAATATACCACTCACATCATTAGATAGAAGAACTAGACAGAAGATCTACAAGGAAACAGAGAACTTGAACAATATGATAAAAGAGTAAGACTTAACAGACATATACAGAACATTGCACCCAAATTCAGCAGGTTATAAATTCTTCTCAAGTGCTCATGGATATTTCTCCAAGATAAACCACATGTTAAGTCACAATGCAGCTCTCAGTAAATATAAAAAGAATGAAATTATACAAAGCACCTTTTCAGATCATAATGTAATGGAACTGGAAATCAATAATAGACAGGAAAGAAGTAAATTCACAAATGTGTGGAGGCTGAACAACACACTCCTAAATAATCAGTGGGTCAGAGAAGAAATTGTATGTGAAATTAGTAAATACATTGAGATGAATAAAACCGAGAACACAATTTACCAAAACTCTGGGGATTCAGTGAGGGCAGTCCTGAGAGGGAAAATTATAGTCCTAAACACTTATATTTAAAAAGAAAAGAGAATTAAAGTCAAAGACTTAACTGAACAACTAAAAAACTAGAAAAAGATCAACAAACTATTCCCAAATCAAGCAAAAGGAAAGAAATAATAAAGATTAGAGCAGAAATAAATGAAATTAAGAACAACAACAAAAAAAAAATAGAGAAAATCAACAAAACCAAAAGCTGGTTCTTTGAGAAGATCGATAAAATAGACAAACCCCTAGCTAGAATAACAAAGAAAAAAACAGAGAAGATGCAAATAAATACAATCAGAAATAAAAGAGGGAAGTTACAACCGACCCCAAAGAAATAACAAGGATCATAAGAGGATATTATGAGAAATTGTATGCCAACAAACTAGACAACCTAGATGATAAGGACAAATTCCTAGAAATACACAAACAACCTACACTGACACTACAAGAAATACAAGAACTCAACAAACAAATCATATTTAAAGAAATTGAATCAGTCATTAAAAATTTCCCAAAAAGGAAAAGTCCAGGACCAGATGGCATCACAGGTGAATTCTACCAAGGATTTTGCAAAGAATTAACACCAAGCCTATTTAAACTCTTCCAAAAAAATGAATAGGAAGGAAAATTACCCAACACAATTTGTGATGCCAAAATCATCCTATTACCAAAGCCAGATAAAGATACTACAAGAAAAGAAAATTATAGACTAATCCCTCTAACGAACATAAATGCAAAAATTCTTAACAAAATATTTGCAAGTAGAATCCAACAATGTATAAAAAGAATTATACAATATGACCAAGTAGGTTGTTTTCCTGGTATGAAAGAGTGGTTCAACATAAGAAATTCAACTGATGTAATACACCACATTAACAAATTGAAGGGAAAAAAAAAACACATGATCATCTTGATCAATGCAGAAAAGCCATTTAATAAAATCCAGCATCCTTTCTTGTTAAAAACACTTTGAAAGACAGGAATAGAAGGAAAATTCCTCATTATGATAAAGGACATATATGAAAAACCCACAGCCAACATCGTACTCAATAGGGAAAGGTTGAAATCTTTCCCTCTAAGACAGTGATGCCCACTGTCACCACTGTTATTCAACATTGTGCTAGAAGTTCTAGCTAGAGTAATTAGACAAGATAAAAATAAAATAAAAGGTGTCCAAATAGGAAAACAGGAAGTAAATCTCTTACTATTCGCATATAACGTAATCTTGTATTTAGAAAATTCTGAATTGTCTATGACAAAGTTACTTGAACTAATAAATTTGTTCAACAAAGTGGCAGGATACAAGATCAACATTCAAAACTCAATAATGTTTCTGTACACTAGTATTGAACAATCTGTGGAGGAAATCAGGGGAAAATTCCATTTACGATAGCAACAAAAAGACTCAAATACCTAAGAATCAATTTAACCAAAGAAGTACAGGACCTATATTCAGAAAACTACAAAACAGTGCTAAAAGAGATCAATGAAGACCTAAATAAATACAGAGACATTCCATGTTCTTTGGAATTGGAAGACTAAATATCAGAAGATGTCAATCCTACACAAAGTGATTTACAGATTCAATGCAATACCAATCAAAATGTCAATAGCCTACTTTACAAAAATATAAAAGGCAATTACCAAATTTATTTGGAAGGAAAAGTGCACCTGAATAACCAAAAACATTGATAAAAGAAGAGCAATATGGGAGGAATTTTACTGCCTGACTTTGAAGCATATTACAAAGCTACAGTGGTCAAAACAGCATGGTATTGGCATAAAGATAGACACATCGATCAGTGGAATAGAATTGAGAGTTCAGAAATACACTCTCACTTCTACGGCCAACTGGCTTTTGATAGAACTATGAAAGCCATGTTAACGGGTCAAAATAGTCTCTTCAACAAATGGAGCTGGGAGAACTGAATATCCATAACAAAAAGGATAAAAGAGTACCCCTTTCTCACTCCCTATGCAAGGATCAACTCAAAATGGATCAGAGACCTAAATATAAAACCCAGGACCATAAAAGTACTAGAAGAAAATGTAGGGAAACATCTTAAAGACCTTGTGGTAGGTGGTGGTTTCTTAGACTTTACACCCAAAGCACAAGCAACAACAGCAACAAAAAGAGATAAATGGGACCTCCTCAAAATTAAACACTTTTGTACCTCAAAGGACTTTGTCAAAAGGGTGAAAAGGCAGCCAACTCAACGGAAGAAAATATTTGGAAATCACATATCTGATAAGGGTTTTATATCTATGATATATAAAGAGATGCTACAAGTCAACAATAAAAAGACAAATGACCCAATTAAAACATGGGCAAAAGACTTAAATAGACATTTGTCTGAAGAAGAAATACAAATAGCAAAAAAAAAAAAAAACATGAAAAAATGTTCAGCATCACTAGTGATTATGGAAATTCAAATCAAAACTACAGTGAGATATCATTTCACACCTATTAGAATGGCCACAATTAAAAAGACAGAGAACTACAAGTGTTGGAGAGGATGTGGAGAGAAAGGAACGCTTATTAGCTGTTGGCGGGAATGCAAAATGATACAGCCACTGTGGAGAACTGTTTGGCAGTTCCTAAAAAAATTGAATATATATATGCCACATGACCCAGCAATACCACTACTAGGTATATACCCAGAAGAACCGAGAGCAGTGACATGAACAAGCATCTGCACACCAATGTTCATAGTGGGGTTATACATGATTGCCAAAGGTTGGAAACAACCCAGGTGTCCATCAACCAATGAATGGATAAACAAACTGTGGTGCATTCACATGATGGAATATTATGTACCTGTAAGAAGAAATGAAGTTGTGAAGCATATGACAACATGGATGAACCTGGAGGACATTATGTTGAGTGAAGCAAGCCAGACACAAAAGGACAAATACTGTATGATTGTGCTACTATGAACTAAATATATTGTGTAATCTCATGGAGTTAATAACTTGAAATGGGCCACCAGAAAATAGAATGAGGTTAGAGAATGGAAAGCTGAGGGTTAAGTTGTACAAAATTGGTAAAGAGGATGTGTGTTAATCTTTGGAAATGAATAGAAAAGGTGAAAGCCCAACAAAATGTTTGTAACTAACAGTATCATTATATGGATATGAAAGGGGTTTAAAGGGAAAGTCTAAGATCACGTGTATTCTAAAAGGAAAGCTATAAAATGTAACATGGAACTGGTATAGCATAGTAAAACCACATGTGAAATATGATTATGGGTAAAATTGCATATATAAGACTTTTTCTTTGAAATGGAACAAATGTAGTTAATACTGCAAAAAGTCAATATCAAGAAAAAAAAAAAAAATCATTGTGCTAAGTGAAAGAAGCCAGACACAGTACTATAAATTGTAGGATTCCATTTTATAAAATGTAAATATAAATCAATTTATAAAGATGAAGTTATATTAGTAGTTATGTAGGGCTAGGGAAGGACTACCAAAAGGTGTGGAGTTTTTCTTTTCGGAGTAATGAAACTGTTCTAAAATTTTTTGTGGTGATCGTATGGTATATGAATAGATCTCAATAAAACTGCTTAATAAATAAGTAATTGTGCAAGAATAGCCAGAAATAGCAGCTATGCACAGCAGGGAAGCATGGAGGGATCGAGAGGCAAAGAATTTTCTTGTTTGTTTTTTATTATTATTATTGAAATAATGAAAAATGCTCTAATGATGATTGAAGTGATGAATGCACAACTATGTGATTAAGACAAATACTATTGCTTATACACTTTGGATGAATTGTATGCTTTATTAATATGTATCAATAAAAGTGATTTGTTAAGAAAAATAAGTGCATTATAAATGAATGAGTTTTTTTAAATGTAAACCAAAAAAAAGATAATTTCACATATCAAACAGGATAGGATCACATTCATCAAGAAGATCAGCTCGTTTCAAAGCCCTAGAAGAAATTACAATGTCAATGAAATCAAAGCGAGGTTTTGTGTTCTTTTTAAGAAATTATAATCATCTCTAAAGTAGTTATTAAATTTAGAGATTTGTAAGTAGGAAGTAACTCTGTTTGCTGAATATAGTCCTAGAGGTGCTGTAATACAGATTTCTATCATCTTGAATTTATAGAACTGCAGTCAGATCTCAACTGTCTCCTCCTTCTGGGTCAGCAGATACCCCACACCCTGTACATAGCATTGGACTACTCTTCTCATTGGACTACTCACCCTTTCCTGCTTTAAGGACCCCTCTGATCCATCATCTCACTCAATGAATTTACTATTTTTTATATTTTTAGATACACTGTATATATTTGTGTGTGTGTATATATATATATATATATTTTTTTTTTTTTCTTACCTCAGAATTTGGATAAAAACAGATCCCAGCATGAATATGTTTTAGTTTTCTAAAAGCTGCTGAAAGCAATATACCAGAATTGAGTTGGCTTTTGTAATGGGGTTTATTGGTTTGCAAGCTTATAGTTCTGAGCCTGGGAAAAGGTCCAAATCAATAAAGGCATTAGGCTGGACTTCTCTGTCACATGGGAAGGCACATGGCAGCATCTGCCAGTCCTCCAGGCTCCACTGTTTTCAGCTCCTGGGTGCTCTGTCTGTCTTTCTCCCTTAGCATTTGGGGAGAAGGACTCTGTAAAGAAGATTAAGACCCACCCTGGATCACCCCTACTTAGGTAATCTAATCAAAAGGGAGGTCCCACCTACAATAGGTTCACCCCCCCCCAGGAATGGATTAGCTCTAAGGACATGACCTTTTCTGGGGTCCTTAAAAACCTCAAACTACCACAGAAGATCAATACAAGATTTTATCTGGAGACTAACCTCATATGTTTAAAAATAGCAGACCTCTGTCAAGTACAAAGCCTCCATCGGGTAGTGGATTATAAACATCTGGCACCCAATGGCCTGTGACTCAGTTACTGGCTGACATTTCGGCCCCTGAACTCATCCAGCATGTGGCCTCTAAATTATAATTTCTGCTAAGCCTCTGAAATAAAAAAAACAGAAGGCAGCACCTGGAGATCTAAAATCATAAGCCAGCGTCTCTTCCCATACCTGGTATAGGAAAGAAGCTTTTTAGGAAACACAGTCACCTGAAGGTCAGTGTAAAAGGACAGTAGCAGCTGCAGTCACTCAAGCACAAAGAGAGGTAACTTTTCTTCCCTTGCTGGACTGCATCGCTGTCTGGGCACTGGCCACTTGTGACGAGAGGAGAATTCAATTCATAACCTCACTGTGTTCCTTGGGCGGCACATGCATACTTGCTGACTTCTGTAAGATTTCCTAGTAGCTCAGTCCTTTGTCCTTATTTGAGCATAGAGCACCACATGTCCCTTTTAACACTCCTAGTAAGAGAAAAATCTTTGGTCTCTGTGGGAGCCTATGAGACTGTGAAAAATGATCCCAACCTGAAAAAGAATTGTTCTCAACTTCATCTGATGGAGCAAAGGCTATAGAAAAACAAATATATAGTTTGATTTTTAAGCTCTGAAATTTACCTAAATGTTTGAACATTCCATCTTTGCTAATTCATTTTAGAGATGGAGTGGTGGAATGCAATACCTAAGACAATGTATCTTATGCCACAGAGCCCCATGAATCTCACCACTTAAGGGACTAGGTCTTATGTTTTATTTTAAATCTAAGGGTGCCCTGGATTTTTGTTAAACTGCATTTGAAATGAAATATACACCATTTGATTATTTTTCATGCAACAGGGTATGTCTTTTAGACATAATTTTGTTCCAATATAGGCTCATTTCTCAACCAGAAGGCTCATGAAACAGAAATTTCAGAATTATTGGGAAGACGGCTTCTGATTTTGCTGCCACCCTGCCTCATTTACCCGCCCTCATCTGTTGAGGTGGTAAGAATGTGCTTCCATGGGTCCAAACACAACCTCTGGACAATGTACTTATTTACCACCAAGTTTTTCATAATTAAGAGTCTCTAATATAGAAAAAGCTATGAAAATCAATTTAAAAATAGATGAACATATTAGAATAATTGGCAAATTCAGGTAAAAGGAAATATAACTGGCAAAGAATATATTTAAAATAAAGTAAAAATATAATAACTGGCCTAGGCCTAACTGATAACTAAGGAAATGCAAATTAAAGCAATGACAGAGTTTTTCACCAATTCCTATGGTAAAAACATTATTCAGTGATAATAGTAGTAAGGATGTGAGAAAATAAGCAGTGCGTGCGAATGCATGCTGATAAAATCTCTTTGGGGGCATTTTGCATTATCTTTTAAAATATAAAATTCATATGCCCTTTGTCCTAGCGCTTTCACTTTTGGAAATTCATTCTATAAATACATTCTCATATACATAAACTGATAAAGATATGTATACACACATAAACATTCATAGGTACAAACATATAAACATGTCTATGCATACAAGTATATATGCACACACTTACATACTAACTGCAGTTTTAATTTTTAAAGAAGACAATCTAAATGCTCTATAATAAAGAACATGTTATATATATCATGACACAGTCATACATGAGAAAAGTAAGCCATCATAAAAAGATGAGAGTAGATCTAAAGGGAACAGTCTCTCAGATACATCAAGATAAAGAACATATTTGAATTTAAAAAGAGGCATTTATATGTCTATACATATACCTATATATGCTTGGATAAGGATATAATGTTTTTGGAAATATACATAAGAATCTGTTAACAGTGGTTGCCGCTGGAGGAAGAGAACAAGGATCCAAAATGGGAGAACAACTTACTTTTGTCACTGTATGCCAATTTTTAACTGAATTTTTTAATGTGTACATGTATTACTTCTTCAATAAAAGAAAATTTCTAGTTGTTGAAATTTTAAAAAGGAACAAACTGCATGGAATGTAGTGGTTTTATAATGTTTGCATGTGATTAGTGTCTGTGGCTTAAACAAAACAAAAAATCAAAATCTTCATTCAGGTAATCAAGAGTTTTTAAATGAAGCCTGGTCCACTGTGTGCCAAATAACAATCCACTCATTTAAGTAAAAGATCATCTCTTGCAGGTCATTTTCTCATCTTCCAAGCCCAGTATTTGCCAGAGGGAAATCTCCATTTTTAATAGCAGCTATAAATAAATATATTATAAGTAGCTTTTAGTTTTTTTAAAAGCCTATTGATTCCCAACTATTCTATATTTTTATTCATGCATTCCTTTTTCTAAAAGAAAAGAAAATTAAACAAGGGAAGAATATTACATCAATATTGTTCATTTCAACTTTAAAGAAAACTGTTTCTTTTAGTAATATTGATATTGTTCCATGTTTCTATTACCAGACCTTTGGGTTGTTTGTTAGTTTGGACTTAACCTTGTTAAAAACCACTGTGAATATTCATGTACACGTATTTTGTGGATATATGCACTCATTTTCAACACATCCCAAATATAATATACCCAAGATCATTTGCATCTTCTTCTCACCTTCCTTTTATTTCTTCAAATCATTCTTCTGTTCACCAGAAATAATGAAATTATTTTCCAAAATATTCAATATTTGTAATCTTCTTTGACTCCTCTCTTTCTCTTCTACTCTTTATATAAAATGATCCTTCAAACACTATTCTCTCTTCCTGTTACAGTTCCTTTTGCTACATTCAAAACTACCCCTAAACTTAGTGGTATAAAGCAACCATTTTTATTAGTTACAATTATGTGGGTCAGGAATTCAGGAAGGCTCACCTGGGTAGTTCTCACTTGGGGACCTTCACACATTTGCAATCAGACATCAGCTGGTGCACGGTCAGCGGAAGGACTGACTGGCTTAGACATCCACGATAGCTCACTCACATTGCTGACAGTTGATGATGGCTTTCTACTGGAGCACCTACATATTTCCTCTCCAAAATGGTGGTCTCAGGGTAATCAGATTTCTTACAAAGTGGCTGGTTTACCCGAGAACAAGTGTCCCAAAAGCATAGGCAGATGCCATTTGGCCTTGTCTGATCTAGCCTCAGGAATTTTATAGTATTGGTTTGTCTATCCTCTACTGGTCAAAGCAGTCACAACTCTGCCCATATTCAAGAGGAGGGTAAAAAGACTTTTCTCCTCCTGATGGAAAGATTTTCAGAGAATTTCAGTGCCATTATTTTAAACCGCTACACTTCCTCTAAAATGTTTTTCCTTTCTATTTTCATTAATGCCATCCCTTGAAATTGATCTTTATAATTTCTTGTCCAGAAGATGGTAAAAGTCCTTCCTATCAGTTTGGATTGTGTTCAGCAGTTAAAAGAAGCATGGTTTATTCTTTTCACATATAAGAAGTGCTAGGATAAGTGATATGAGTTGGTAAGGGGCTTCATACTGTCATGTTTCTCTCTTTTTGCTCCTCCATCCTTAGCACAAGGTTTCCATTTTTAAGGTCTCATGGCCCACATGACTGTTGCTACTCACACATACATTACAGCAAACTCACATGAAGAAGATGGAAGGGCCAAAAAGCCATTCCTCAGATTAATCAGCTGTTTTGGCTTACATTTCATGGTCAGAACTTAGTCACATGACCACACTGAGCTGCAAAAGAGGCTGGGTCCAAGTTCTATTTTGAAAGAATGGAAGGGGTAGAAAATAGATTGGGTAAATTCTCCAGTCTCTGCCCCCCAAAAAATCAGATTCTCAAATCAGTTCTCCAATTTCAGTTCTCTCATTTATCCCATATATCCTAAATCCTATAAATCTCATTTATCATGGTTTAATATTCATAAAACAAAGCTCAAATCACATCTCTCAGGACTGCTCAGACTTTTGAAAAGCATTTCTGAATGACTCCCTCAATAATACGATTATCCAGGATTGATAATATGATTCTTACTACTTTTTTCACCCAAAACTGCTTTTGCATATTCCATACTCCAGACATCTGAAATGCCCTTACATTTTTCCTCTTGTCCCTCTCCATGTCCATCTGCTGAAATCCTATATCACATTCAAAGCACAGCTAGAATGACAGCTCTGCCAGAAAATATTCCATTACCAATAGATCCAAAGGTGATTTTGCCTTCTTTGATTTCAGGATAGCTCTTATAACACTCAGCCCAGTGTGTTCTAGAGTCAACTTGCACAAACTGATTATGCACATTTCTTCCTAGCTTTGCTTTCAGTAACATTAAGTAGGTAGCTGAAACCAGTCATGGTGGAAATATTTAAGCCATGAAATATTTAAAAATGAAAAATCAAGGCCTGTTTTTGGTTTGGTTTGGTTTGGTTTGGTTTGGTTTGGTTTGGTTTGGTTTGGTTTGGTTTTCAGAGAGCCAGTTGTTAAGCATTTACCAGAACACCACTAAATTAGCTCTTCCTGCTTTGTTTTCGATGTTTCATGTTGAAAAGCACTTAGAAAGACTTTAAAGTGTTTCACATAAGTAAGAAAATCAAGAAAATGGCAATAATTATAGAAAAAACCTAGGTCTTATCTCTGTGGCAGGATTGCTTACTGAAACAATTTGTGTTTTGATCTTGCATTTTTTCTTGTCCTTTCTATCAAGGCAGCCGTTCTTTTTGTCCTTGATTCAGGGCCATTATAAGACCAATGCAAAATTTCCTGAATAACAATATACTTCCTGGCTTTTGTTCTCAAAAGAAAACCTGATTAAGGAAACTATGCTAAAGGATAAGGAGAAAGATGTTGTGCAGTAAAGAATTAACCTTACCCAAGGTTTGTTCCTTGCCCAACCCTTGGGAGGTAACCGATAAGCTCTGGTAATGTCCTGCCTGATAAAAGTGTCTGTTTACCTGGAGGCTGTGGACAAAAGCAGATAGTCTATGCCAACAATGACATTTATGGTGGGGACTTTAGACTATGCCATATCAACTTGTGACATCCTTAGGGACTGGAGACTAAGGTCAGCCATGCAAGTGATCAACCTTGCCACATGACTGGGCCCCAATAAAAACCCTGGACAACAAGGGATGGGCAAACTTCCCTTGTTGGCAGTACTCCATGTGTGTTGTCATACATAATTACTGGAATAAATAAATGCAATATCCAAAACTCCACTGGGAAAGAACAACTGGAAGCTTGTATCTGGTATCTCCTAGACCCTGCTTTATGCACCTTTTCCCTTTGTTGATTTTTATCTGTATCTTTTCACTGTAATAAAATATAACCATGAATGTATGTTTTTTCTTAGTTCCATGAGTCCTTCTAGCAAATTATTGAAACTGAGAGTGATCTTGGAGATCCCCAAACTACAGCTGGCATCAAAAGTGGGATTCATTAGAATTAGCCTGATACATTGAAACATGGCAAAAGCATGATTTGAGAAAAAGAAGGATGAGAGGGTTTGATTTCAGGATAGTTACCTAGTCATCCATGGACTGGAACTACAGCTGTGCTGCAATCAGTTACAAGAGATCAAAGTTACCAACAGAATCTAGAAATGGTAGATCCATTTTCCAAGGAGTTGGCTCACTGAATACATGAGGAAATGCAAAATAATGAGAAGCAAAATATACAATCCTTTATTTACTGTTATCTATAATAGCTAAAATGAAAGTAAAAGAGAGTGATGGGGTAAATCCTGATGCTGGGCTAAGCTCATATGTTGGCTTGTCTCAAGCTATGCCCTCTAGCCTCAGGGCTTTTACCAAAGAGAAAACTTATGCTGAAACAACATATAGCTAAGAAAAGTAGAGTGGTTTGCACCAGAATGGGGAAAGACAAAAGGGAAAGTCAAGTGCCTCATTCTTGCAGGATGGGAATATTTAAACAGTTATTAAGAAATAAGATGAATAAAGCAGACATTGTTGGTCAAAACAAAGTCTTAATGCAGCACTATCCAAGGATGGATGAACCAATGAGAACCTCTGCTGACCATCCAACATTGAAAGGCTTTAAACAAATCTGCTCTGTTCAAAATCATTTGGAGAAATGTAAAGTGCCAGGAGTCAAAGATGGCAATGAGAAATACAGCCTTGGGGTGATACTTCCACAAACTAATCAGGATTAGGATTTCCAGGTCCCTAGGCCCAACCCCAGTTTGAGACCAATGGCCATATGCACATGTGGGTAAAATGACCTGGGTTTGGAGAAGAAACTTTTCTTGGACTCCTCCACACAGGAACCCAAAGCACTGTGGTTCTAAGACCTGCTGGTGAACTTCTAACAGGAGCTACAGTTAAATTGGGAAGATATGGAGATGCAGTGGTTGATGGGGTTAAGGTAAAAGTTTGGATGAAAAAAATGAATGGTGTAACAGACTTTGTGTGAAGTGGTTGCAGCTCCTTTATTTGAGTGTATTACAGGACTAGATATTGTGGTCTGACAGGAGCACTTCTCCTACCTATTATGGTAACATAGAAGGCATGGAAGTTCCCCCTTCAGCCAGTGTTAATTGGACATGCTAAGTGAGAACTTCTATAACTGTTCGATTCCACACAGGCTGTTAATTTGAAACAATATAGGAAACCTAGGACAAAAAGAAATTCCCACTTTAATGACCTGGAACGCTGATACAGACAAATTGTGTGGTAGGCTGACTGGGGCTTATGACAAAAGCCTGTGAGTGCCACCCAGTGGTAACTACTGGGATTTTGGACCAGAACACTTCCAGATGCAGCGGTAAAATATATGCCATTTGAAAAAACAATTACTAGCTTGCTATTGGGTTTTAATTCAAAATGTCCCTATGACAGAAAAATATAAAATGATCCTGAAATCTGAAATACCCATTGATGAGTCTATTTCCTGGACAAAAACCTATTATGGGCAAGCCTCATGGGGAAAATCTGCCCTCCCCATAAAGGACTTGGTGCACAGCCAGTGCATTGCAGTCTCTGAAGGGCATTGCAGTCAAGGACTCAGGCCTCCCTGGCTAGCCATGCTTCTGTATATATCTGTATCCAAACCTGAGGTCTTTCCCTGGAGCCTCTGCTGAGACTTCCTTATCCTGGAGGGGCCTGGGGTAGGGAAAAGGGGGAACTTAGACACTTTTCTCCATTCTGACTCAGTACTCAATACTTTCCACTCCTACCCCTTTCCTCCTCTCCTCCACCCCCACCCCCAACCCCTAGGTCCATAAAACAGTAGGATCCTTTTGTGGGTTCTACAGTAAGAAAAGTTCCCACGTCTGTGCTGATCCACTTGATCCTGAGCTTCTGGCAGGTGCTGTTCCATGGGGAAAAATGGAACATTGGGGAGCTGGGTTAGCCTCTTGCTTGTACTCTCACAATAAATAATGAAAGTCATGACTATTTTGTTTGTTTGTTTGTTGTCTTTTTCAACTACTTTCAACACCTGGCATCTCAGATCTCAGCCAGCTCATCTCCCAGCTCAGCTCAGTTCAGCTCTCGGCTGAGCCCAACTCAGATCTTGACAAATTAGTGCTGTAAGCAGGATATTCAATTAAGCACAATGCCATTCTGGAAGAGAAAAAACCTGAAGGCCCTATGGGGTACTGTGGGGAGGTGGTAGCAAAATCCACAGGGGCATTCTCAAAAAAATACTCCTGAATCATTTGCAAGAATCTGAAGGGTCCCTCGGGCACTCCATCAATGGGCCTTGGAAAGTCCCAGGGATCCCACGGGACATTTCACCAGCTCTTCCAGTGGGTTTGGAGAGATGCTAGTGTAAGTTCTGGGGCATTCTTGGAGAATGCAAGTGGATTGTTTACCTAAACTCTTCATTCTGAAGGTTATTCCATTGGTCATTCTCTTTATCTCCTGACTCCCAGGTTGAGCTCACTGGACAGATCAGATTAGAGATCCAACAGAGGGGTTTAAAGAAAATTTCCTAGCCCCTTCTTAAAGCCCTCCGACAATGAGACTAGAGATGGAGGGGGAGGTCTCCCACAGGCTGAGGAGCTTCATCAGGTTCCTGGTGTTGTTAAACATCCTGTGGCACAAAGACTTGTAGAAACTAAAGGGGAAAAAAGCAGAATAGAGAGCCTTTCAGGATCATTTTGTCTAGTGGCTTTGAAGAACATTAGAGACTTAGCCTGCCTCCATGTTAAAGTTATTAAGTGACAGTGTGGGGTGCATTACTACAAACTTCTTCCTTCAGAGTACTCTGAGAGCATCCATGGCCATGATGGCAGAGGTGAGCAGTGGCTGCAGCCCATCTCCATGTTGTCAAGCAGCCAGGATTCCTCATGCTTGCATGTGCCATTCTCTCTCAAGCTCCATGGTGTGGCCTTGGTTCCACATGCACAGCTACACAGCTACCAACACCTCCTGCCTCAGAGATTAACCATCAGAGAGAGTAACATGGGCTGACAGTGGCCCCCTTCCAACAAACTGCTGCACCCCACTATACCCAACTTGGGAGGGTTGTACACACCATACAGCCATAGCCTTCTGGGAAATCCTGGGCTCCCCTATACCCGTGCTGCTCTATGCAGCTTCCTGGAGTACCAACTAGAGAACAACTGCTCACCTGGGGCCAACTGCTCCACCTAGGACTCCACTCTCTCCCCAGCCCAGGAAACTCATGACCAAATCCAACTGGGAGGCCCCTATGACTGTCCTAGGTACTGTTTCTTCTACCCCTCCCAGTGACTTGGGGATGGATCAGAGGGCCCCAAAAGCCTTTTATCTAGACCTCTCAGATTTGACAAACAAGCAAGGCTAGAGTTTGGCTGATATCCCTTTGGGGAATCAAAGGCTTTATATCAAGATTAGAGTTCAGTAAGGAGGTGGGGGAAAGTTGTACATCTTAAACATTTTGAATACCAGGAAACAGGTGACTGTGGTCCCTACAACTCCAGACACAAGATGAGGAAAAACAGATAATCCTCTGTGGTTTGGGGTCTGAGCTACTACCAGGACTCTTACTTATGGGAGCATTGGTGGGTTGCTTTGGGGCTCTACAAGCCTTCACTGTACGGCCCTCCAAATACTATATTAAGTATTGTTATATTGCTTATGTACACTCCTGCTAGTCTTTGCCCACAAGTCTTGATGGGAATTACTGCAATTAGGGCCATTTTTAGTGGAGCATATGGAATACCATTAATCTATCTGACTATATTTTCACTGACTCCTGGGCCATAGGTAAAGGCCTGGCCATTTGGTTGGGTCACTGGCAAGCCTTGGGCTGGCAGATAAAGCAAGCTCCCTGTGGAGATAAAGCATCTGTTTAAAAATATGTTCTTAATAAACTTTTGGATGTTCATGTAGATGCTAACCAGAAAGGCCCCTATTCTGACAAAGGGAAACAGCAAACAAACAGACTGTGCTTGTCAGCTGAACACAGAGATTGAATTGCCCTCCACCCCAGAGCAAGCAGATGTGCAACCATTCACCTCCTGGACCCATGAGAGGACAGACTATGGGAGTTCAGACACTATCTGTGGTGGGTTGAATTAGGTATCCCCCAAAACACATTCTTAATCTTGATCCACTTCCTATGGCTGTGACCCTATTATAAATAGATTTGCTTGAATATGTTATTTTAATTAAAATAATCCAGATTATTGGAGTCCTTTATAAGCAGAAGATATTCAGACATAGAGAAAAAAAGAAAGCCATAGAGAGTAGCCAAAAATCAGAAGTCAATGTAACAAAGAAGAGAAAATGGAGGACATTGCCATGCAATGACAGGAAGGAGACAAGGAGTCCCATGGATCACCAGGTAGCCCTAATGCTACTAATCCTGGGAGGAAGCAAGCCTTCTAGCCCACACCTTGATTTGGACTTCTCGCCTCTGAAACAATAAGCCAAAAATTCCTGTTGTGTAAGCCAACCCTTTATGTAATCTTTGTCACAGCAGCCTGGAAAATTGAGACATCTTAGACTGGACCCGCAGGCATGGGGACTGCCCCTGTTATCAGAAATGCTGAAACAACATCATCTCTTGGACATTTTTAGCCAAGGCTAAAAGTATTGCCCAGAAAAAGATTTCCCCAAGCCAATGGGTCAGAACATTTTGAGTAGGTAGATCTTATTGGACCTCTCACCCCATGAAGAAGGTTTTGCTGGATATTAACTATAGTCGACACTTTCTCCAAGTTTGATCTAGCATTTCCCTTATGTCACTCTTTGCAGGCCCTACAAGGGCACATTTGTTTTCTGGTTGGGTTTCTGGAACACATTACAAATTTTCAGCCCAAGCCTCATATAATTGGGCCTAATTATGGGGCTTAAGTTAGACTTTTCATTCTCCATATCACCCTCAAGCTTCAAGGGTAACTGAGCATTTTTATGAACAAATAAAGGCCCAGATTAAGCAGATGACTGAAGGGGACAGATGATTAAAAGGCACCAGCCTAGATGACATATTTCAACTGAACAGTCTGGGGACTCAAAATGATAATTCACCAAAAAGGCACTTCTTTTTTGCTCTGTAAATCTAATCAGATTGTCTCCTCTTTCCTTCAATTATACAGACTTCTTTGTAGTTACTGACAACTTGTCTCTCTGGGGATCCCTACAAAGACCTTCCATACCCTTTATCCCCTCAAATAGATAAGATCAGGATGGCAATGAAACAGCGAGGCATGGAAGCTTGTATAAACCCACTTTAAAATCTTTTGAAAATTTTGGAAAACATATTGTGCTAACCAGTTCCTAAACATGAGTATCTTTCTGGTTGAATTACCTAAAATGCTTTTCTATGAAATTGCTTTTCTCCCTTTTGAATACAACCATTCCAGATGAAAAGTTTAAACTAGAGTGTGGGATTATTAGGGGAAAATGTAAAGTTTGATGGTTGAAGGGGACACACTGATAACAACAGAAGAGGGGGAAAAACAGCACTTGGGGAGGCACAGAGGAGAGGGAGCTGAGATTAATGATCTTTGTTTTTTATAGACTTGCTCTTGAAAGCTTTCCCCTCCTCCTGAAGAAAAACTCCTCATCTGCCTGTTAGGGGCTGATCAGTGGCCCTCCAAAAGATATGTAGACACCCTAATCCCCAGTACCTTGGAATGTGAATTTATTTGGAAATAGAGTCATTACAGATGGACTTAGACAAGTTAAAATGAGTGTGGTGGGCCCATAATCCCATATGTCTGGTGTCCTTATAAGAAAGGGAAACTTATAAGAAGGGGAGAGGAGACACAGACAGACACAAAGGGAGAAGATGGCCATGTGATGATGGAGGCAGAGACTGAGTTATACCACGTGCCAAGGAATGCCAAGGACAGCCAGCCACTGCAGAAGCCAGCAGAGGGGTATGGAATGGATTCTTCCCTACAGACTTCAGAGGAAACATAGCTCTTTCTACCTTGATTTCAGACTTCTAGCCTCCAGAACTGCAAGACAGTACATTTCTGTTGTTTTGTGGTAGTTTGCTATAGCAGCCCTGGGAAACTAAGACACTGCCTTTCTAGGCTGCCGTGAGCACCTTGGGTTCAAAATATGTGCTGAGCCTACTATAACATCTGACAATGACAACTATGAGACTGCAGAGTTCAATAATAAAATGGAAATGATTTATACAGGAACATGCTGAGGAATGCAATGAGGAATTTATCATATTCATGAGCAAGTAGCCTCTTTTCCACTAGGACCGACTTTGGAACAACCTGAGGAGCTGTCAGATCCTACTGCCAACTGGATGGCTCTCAATGGACCATCCAAGAATGGTTTGGTTTACAGAGGGCAGTTTCAAAGTGAATGAACAGCAGCTTGATTGTCATATTTCTCTTGCACTTTCTGAGTCACAAAATGCCTACAAGTACCATTCTGTAGACAAACACTGAAGATGGCTTTGGAGCAGATTCCCTAGAAGGAAGACCCCACACATAGTTAGCAAATAAATTATTAGAAATAATTACTAATTATTCTACATTAGAAAGTTGCCAGTAGTTCTTGGAGGCTATAAAGGGTTCGACATGAAAGATACTTACTCTGGACTAGAGGTTGTATATCCAGTGGTAGATGGAAATGCTCAAAATACTATACAAGGACTGGGACAGAAGATACTACACCAACTTGGGCTGACAAATTACATTTCTTCAGACCAAGTAACACATTTTAAAGCTCATCTTATGCAACACTGGACAAAGAGATAGCGTATCAAGTGGACATAGCATGTTGTATATTATCCTCAAAGTAATGGTTTGGTAGAGATTTAGAAAAAACAACTGAAACATTTTGTTGCCTAAAATGGAGAATGCTAACACAGGGAGGATTCTGGTATGACTATACAATTCTTCCCTGCATCACCTAGACTTTCTATTTTTTCCATAGGATCTCAATTTTATGTTTCCATACTTAATGCAGTGGTCCTGGGACAAGATCTGCAAGTAGAGTGCTAAATCACGGATGACCCCTAAGCAAGAAATTTTAACTATACTTTTAAACCTTTATGCCAGATTTCCTAAGGGCTTGAAGAAATGGCATGTGACTTTACCCCATCTAGCAAAACTGAGCTTGACAGTGAATGAACTATATAGCCTACTGGTTGCAATAGCCTACTAGTTTTGTGTCTATGTAATCCTACCCCATAAAAACAGGAATGGGGAGAGCAGTGAGGCACTTTCTAGACTGAATGCTGCCAGCAATGTGCACCAGTACATGGGCTAAAACTAACATCCCTTTGAAAGGTAGAGAGTTTGGGCAAAAATAATGACAAATGGAGAGTAGGGAAAATAGCAGCTGAAGGTAAAGGAGTGTATTGGTTATTCAATAGGGGGAAATCCAATATTACATTGGTGCCTAAACTGAGGCTCAAAGGAACATAAGATATTGTCTTTCAGCTCAATTATAACAGATGTCCAGAAGGGTGACATCATATGTTATACAAGACCACGCTTGCTCTTGGAACATGGCAAGGGCAAATGGAAGCCTGAGAACTTAGTGACATTGTTCTGTATGACATTTCAGTCATATAATATGATGATGAACTGGATTAATTGTTAATGACTAAATAAGACTCGAGTAACTTGCCAGTATACTTTGACTCTTATTTTTCAGGTTACATCTTTTACCATACTGCAATATGGTATAATACTTGTACTGTTGGTAATATTCAGGTGTCCTATGTAAATAAGTCTTATATAATACTGATATTGATGATCAAATGTATTGGAAGTGAGTTAAAGCCTCCTCAGGATGTATGTCATTGGAAAATGACTGGCCTGTGAAAGAACTTGATTTAGCTAACCATCAGCTAATTTCCATGCTAAATAGTTCTTCACGAGTTAATCATAAGGCACAAATAGCGATAGATCAAGGGGAAAACAGATAAATTAGTATCAAAATATGAAAAATATATAAAGGCTTTAGATCACATTGTTTCTTTAAATCTATCCCATCCCACACTGGCTCCTCAAATGTTAGACATTTATAATAATACTATTGCTGTAACTGTTATATAAATGCTATACTAAATGTAGATACTAAGACAGCTATGATCATTTTGCTGTAATAGAGCATTGGCCAAGGGCCAGAAGGTGGCCTATGCAGTGAAGGATTAACCTTTCCTAAAGATTTGCCTCATGCCCATCTCCTAAACCCTAGGAATATCCTGTGTGATAAGAATGTCTCTGCTTACCTGGGGACTTTGGGCCATACCAGATAGTGTAAACTAACAATGTGATTTATGGTCAGCACCTTGGGTCACATGTTATCAGTTTGATCTCTAGAGATACTGGGACTAAGGTGAGTCACACAGGCAGCCAGCCTTCCCTATATGACAAACTCCCTATAAAAGCCCTGGACAAGACTTAGGTGAGCCTCCCTGGTTGGCAATACTCCATGCTGCTTTCACACATTCTTGGAAGAAATAAGCACTGTCCACACAACTCCACTAGAGAGGACAACTGTCTCCTTTGATGATATAAGTATCTAATAAACCATAACCATGAATATATGGCTTTTCTGAGTTCTGTGAATGTTTATAGTGAATTATTGAACCTCAGGGTGGTCTTGAAGTCCCCACAACTACAGAAGCCAAATGCCTTTTGTGGGAAGGGGTGTGTAGGAGAACAGAGAAAAAGAGAGATAACTGGTGAGGTCCTATTTCTCTCTTTTCTTAGGCTAGTGAGCTATCTAGACCACTAGGCTATATAGTTGCATTTCTCCTAAGCCACCATGGTCTATGCCAGGAGCCCACAGTCCAATCACCTGTCTTGGTAAATAAAGATTTTTTTTGTTTGTTTGGTTTGGTTTGAGTTTTGGGAGGAGTTTTGTTTGTTTGTTTGGTTGGTTGGTTGGTTTTTTAACACAGCCACTACCATTCTTTTCCTATTTTCTAGGGCTGCTTTTGAGCTACAATGGTAGAGTTGAGTAGTTGCAACAGAGACTTATGCCCTGGAGCCTAAAATATCTACTAGCTAGCCCTTCAGGAGAAAGATTAAACCTTCTGTATATGAATGGCTTCAAAACCTGCACATTATACTACAGCCCTATCAATTCCTGACAAATTTCACATGCCCTACAGTGAAGGAAGCCACTTCAAAGAACCATGCAAGCTTCAATGGAGACCATATTAGTAGGACTGTAAAAGAATACAGTTAAAAAGAAGATAAGGGAAGCGGCTGTGGCTCAATCAGTGGGACTCCCGTTTACCATATGGGGGGCCCCGGGTTCGGTTCCCGGGGCCTCCTGGTGGGGGCAGGCCCGCCCGCACGGCGTGGTTGGCTGACCCAGCAAGCACGAGCAGCAAGGGGGGGACAAATGAATAAATAAATAAAATCTTTAAAAAAAAAAAAAGAAGATAAAATCATTACTCTCACACGAAGAACACATGTCAATGATTTTATTTAACTCAGTAATTAATGAAGGAACCAGTAAGATACAATAACCAATTCAAATGGAAATTTGACCTCCTGATATTGTATTTTCTATCAACAAAATTAATTTGCATTGCCATGAAGAGGAATCATTTGCTTAGCTACGGACAGGAAGCATTTGAATTACTATTTGAGATCTACAAATTAACTATTAACTCCATAGATTTGTAAAACACCCTAATGAAAGACAAACAAAGGTTGTCCATAAGAACTAACAAGTCACAATGCATAGTAAATTTCAACGTTGTCCACAATTTTCCCCTACAGGACCAAAAATCAAGAAAAGCCCCATAAGTGTTTCCCTCTTCACAAGACCATTGGGACCTTCATATGATCCCAATAATCGAGTCAAACAATAGAAGAAGAATAAACAGGGAGTGTAAAAGGGACACTCAAGCTATCAAAATAAATTGGGAGTTGAGTTTAGAATAAATTATAAGTATGCTGTAAGGATACATTTAAATATTTCTGCACAAAATAAATGATGCAACCCCACTAGGATGGTGACAATATTCAAAAAAATACTCTGAAAACTGCTTGCTAATATATTTTAAAGTTACTTTCCTCATTGCCTCCATCAAAATGTAGAGATAAGTTTAATCTAAAAGCCAGTTTACTTTTTCTCTCTTTATAACTCATTTTTCTTTCCTACTTTCTCTATGCATTAAATATCAATGCAAAAATCACACTATGTTAAAAATCCACATATGTTATAAAACTTTGTTATCCTCTTTGCCTCTAATAAGCCGTCTCCTTTGGGCTTCTCGCAGGTGAGTCACTAAAACAGCCCTCTTCTTCCAGGACTATCTGACCTAACCTTCCAGAGAGGACAGAAATAAATGGAATAAGAATCTCATTGTGTCAACTGAATTTGATACAAGATACTTACCATTGCCAAACTCTGGAATACAACTTTACTGTTAGTTCTCTGAGGAAACAGGATGGTCTCCACAGATAAACATTCAAAGAGCTTCCTTCTAAATTATAATTAGCTGGGCTCTGTGGTAAATCAACCATACTCTGGGAAAGATACACTTATTTGCTAAGATAAATGCAATCTCTCCCCAAGTACTAGGGCATTGCTTAAGAAAGAAAATTTTAGAATTGAGTATGTGAGAGAATAGAGGATGAAACACATGATTTCCCTGGATGTTTTGTCAGCTCTAAACACAACCCATTATGTGCAAGGAAACACCAAATGTTTCCCTAGAATACAGAAATAGTCCTGGTTGATGACTTATTTTTAAAGCTGCATTAAGTTACAGGCTTCCACCAGCAGAGGGGAATACTATCCTAGGGGAAAAAGCAGAATCTCAATGCACTTTCTTTCATCATAATTTTTCTTTGGTGTTATCAAGAGAAGAATGTTTTTTCCTTGTTTTTCTCATTTATAGAATGTTTAAGAGCAGGGAATTTGCTATTCTATGCCTAGAGCATAATTATTTTGAGGTAGCAGGAAAGAGAACGTGGAAAGCTGTAAAATCAGAGAAGAGTCAAGTGGGAGCTGTAAGACATAAGGAGACATATGAAGGTGAATATAAAGCAGTTCCATGTGCAAAAGAATATGAGCTTTTCTTACATCTTCACAACTCACTCCTTCCCCCAGATCTCCAGATCCAAAGCTTATTCTGGAATTTTGGTGGTTCCTCATTGGCTTTTCTCTGGGAAGGCATTCTTAATCAATAGAAATCTCTAATGTATAAATATTCATAATTTGTCCTTCAGGAAATATGAATTTTTAAATTTCTGGTTATTTCCCACTTAATATCACCATAATCTTATGGCTCTTTTTCCCAGAATTCCAGACATTACAACATACAAAGAAACTGGTTTCATCTAGGGAAGTTGCACACTGCCCTAGAATTATACAGGAAGTGAATGGGAGGATCTACTTTTTTATGAGACACCAGAACTGAAGAAACTTCCTGCCAAAGTGGCTCTAAAGCCCTTCCCATAGTCACAGCAGACAGAGACCACTGTTTGTCATAGGACAAGAAAGTCAAATCTCCTCACCAGAACACCAGGACAATATCCTCAGGTTAGAGAGAGAGATGGTGAAGTACTACTGTACATAGCCATCTTCAAAACTGACAAAGAAAAACAAAGCACTCTCTCTCATCAGTATCAAGGGGTTCAACTCCTTTAGTGAGGAAAAAGAGGTCTGATATTAGAACCAATACTCTACCCTTTAGGTCTTGTTGCATGTAAGTATTATGTATCAGTTCAGGTCCAATCAGGAGACAGAAACCACACAGTGATTTAAACAGGGGAAGATTAATACTTAGAATTACTTAAACTATAATAAAAGAGTAGTTTTTAGATACACTTAAAAGCCATATATGGTACCCTAGGAGTAAGAGATTGTACCTACAAAAGGACAATTTGGAAGGGGGATCTTCACCCCAGTGCTTCAGGTTCAGACCTCATTGGAGATGGTAAAGTTGTAGTCACTGGATGGCAGAGAAATTTGCTGGTTTGCCTCAGCCAGATCTGGTCCCCAGTTGCTGGACCAGCAGGAAGCAACCATCTGGGGTGTGAGCTTAACTCAGCTGGTTGCCAGCTGCTGGCCTGCAAAGTAAGTGAAAGCATGACTGGCAATCCCTCAGGCACAAGCAGAGTGCAGGTAAGCATCAGCCAATGGTCACACAGCATGTCCAGGGAGTGGAAACACTGGTGAAGTCAATGAAGCCTGGGGTGAGTTGTATCTGTGTCAAGAAGGATGCAGGAACGTGATCACAAAGTTAAGCTGGGGCTGCAAGGTTGCAGAGGGAGCATATTTTCTGGGCTATTTGCTGGGGCAGATCACACTGGATGTTTTCGTATCCACACAACCGAATGACCATGCAACCACTAGAAAGAGCAGGAAAGACCCTTCCTCCAGGAGCTGAGAGGCCATAAATTGATAATTGGCACATATGCCTAAGAAACTATATTAATTAAATAAAGAATGTGAGTGCAATAATTCTCAAAAGAAAATGTTTTTTTTGTTTGTTTTTTGTGGTTTTTTTCTTTTTTCTTTTCTTTTTTTTTTTTTTTTTTTTGTATTGCTAAAGTTCTAAGATCAAGAACCTCTTCAAGTACTGTTAAGTAGATGCTTGAACTGGATGGACCCTAACTGATCATTAAAATTAAGATTCTATAGCTCCAAGTACAAAGCCCCATTACAGAAATCTATATGGGTGAGCTCTATTGTGCTTTTATTATATCTAATTTCATAAACAGATTGGGATTCATGGAAAGTTCAGCCCATTGTGATAAGCTAGAAAACATCTCATCTAAGATAAGTCAAAAGGGCTTCAAAAACATTTTTCACATTTATTTTTGGTTTGCTATAAGAATTGAAGACTTCCAAACACGAGAGGATAAAATGAGTCAGGAAAAAAGACACTAAGAAAAATAATCTATAGAGGGTTAGCATGATGATAAGGTTAGAGCAGTTTATTAGGAGGTTAAGGACAGTGTTTTGGAACCACACTTTTTGGGCTGAAGTCAGGACTTTGCCACTTATTAGGTGTGTAGCCTTGGGCAAGGTGCTTAACCTCTCTCTGACTCAGTTTCCTCACCTCCTTCCTTATGATGGAGATGATAATCCTAATCATCATACAGAGGTTGTACGACTGAGTTAAAATATGTGAAGCACTTGAACATTGCCTGGTACATTGTTAGTGGCATATAAGTGTGACTATTTTTTTAAAGCAGTTTTATTCATACACGATGCAATCCACCCAAAGTATATAATCAATGGCTCTCAGTATAATCACAGAGTTGTGCTTTCATCACCACAATCAAGTTTAGAACATTTTCATTGCTCCAAAAGAAAATTCCTATACCCCCATATACGTCTATTATTGACACTTCATATTGGTATGGTACCTTTGATACAATTGATAGAAAAATATTAAAATTATTGTTAACTATAGTTCATAGTTTGCATTATGTGTCTTTTCCCATATACTATCCTATTATTAACACCTTGTAATAGTGACGTACATTTGTTCTAGTTCATAGAAGAACATTCCTATATTATGAATGAATATGGTACTATTAACCATATTCATTTTCCACAACAAGGTTCATCAGTTGATGGACACTTCGATTGTTTCCATCTTTTGGCAATTGTGAATAATGCCGCTATGGACATCGGTGAACACACGTCTGTTTGCATCTCTGTTTTCAGTTCTTCTGAGTATATACCTAGTAGCAGGATTGTTGGATCATATGGCAATTCTATACTTAGCTTCCTGAAGAACCGCCAAACAGACTTCACCCATGGCTGTACCGTTATACGTGTCCACCAGCAGTGAATAAGTGTTCCTATTTCACAGTGAATATTTTTATTATTAATAATTTTGAAGAGCCAAAACAGCAGACAAAATTGAGGGAAGGATTTTGAGGATTAAAACTAAAACCATCTTAAGAGATGGGAAAGAGGAAGACTGTGACAGAAAAGAAAAATGTGAAGAAACGCCACACCTCTAGACATTGGGAAGCCTGAGGCTTCTCCCGTTAACAGTCGGCAGGCGGAGTTCTGGCCTTTGGGCGCGAGCGGTTGAAAGTCGGTTGGTGTCTGTTCGGCTCTTCAGGTCTCAGAGACTTCTGCCATGGCCAAGTCTGGGGCGGTGCATGCCTCTTCACCACCCCCGCCGCCTCCCTCCTCTCCTTCGTCCTCACACGCCTCTTCAGCATCCTCCCCCGGCTACCCTGTGAGTTTGGGTTGGCCAGTTCCGAGCAGGAGCAGCGGCAGAACGGTGGACCCGCTGGAGGAAGTGGAGCTGCAGATAGGAGATGCAGCTTTTTCACTAATCAAACTTCTTGAAGCCACATCTGCAGTATCAGCTCAAGTGGAAGAGCTTGCCTTCAAATGTACAGAAAATGCACGTTTCCTTAAAACATGGCGGGACTTCCTGAAAGAAGGCTATGATTCTTTAAGATCTGACAACTGACTTGGCTTGATTAGTCGTAGAAATAATGACTGTGTGGTAATTCACTTCCCCTCATATATATTTGCACATGTAACACATGTATAGGATAATCTCTTGCTAGTTGTTTTGTGAACGCAGAATGAAATTTTTTCTTGTTTTTTTTTTTTTTTTTTTTTTTTTTTGGCTTTTGTGAAAGCAGGATCCTGATGTTATTTTTGAGAATAGCAAGTTTTTGGTATGAAAGTTAATTTCATCAGTAGATAATTAATATTAATAATGCTACAGTGCTAAAAGTATTAAACTAGGTAGACCATTATTCAATTTACAAGAAGACTTGAAGGATGTCAGCATTTGAGGTGATATTGTAGTTTAGCCACATTTTATGGACTGAAGTAGGTAACTTTGACTAAGGCTGCCAATGGTAGACCCAGCTCCATTAGTCTAACTTCCTAGAGCTAATGATGGGGTCTTAATTACTTCTGTATCTCCAGTACCTGGAATAATTTGTTGACTAACAACAATACTCACTAAATGTTTGTTGCATAAGAGTTAGCAAACATGATTAAAGCTATGTTGTCCTATTTTTTTGCTTGAAGACTATTTCTATACTTTTAAAGAAAAGTCCTTTTTTATGGGCTTTTGAACTTTGATGATTGCTTTTTAAAATATATTTTTTGCCCTTTTATGATGCTTTTTTAAGAAGCCTTTACTTCAGAAAATGAAAGCCTGTCTGGAAAGAATGCATATTATTCTCTTTATTTGGTTAACTGCATTTACAGTTATCATTTCCTATATTTGATATATTTATACACTTTACTGCTGTCTTAAAAGTGCCTTTTCTGAGTTAGGGTTCTGAGTTGTTGCATTTGGTGCTGTGGAAGTTGTTATATAACAGTTCTAAAAAGTTTCTTTGTTTCTAGTGCATTAAATTTAAATAGTGTGATTGTTTTCATGTTCACTAGCAGTGTTGTTTTTTTACTTTTCACTTATATATTGCCTTATTTTTTTTTTTTGATGGTTTGTGTCATGTGTCAATGATTAAGCCAAATAATTCTCTACTATAGCTTCTGTAACATTTTGATATGACATCTTAATTCTTTGTATTTATGGTGATTTGTACAGACAATATTCTAAAATCCCATAATGGGGCTATGAAAGGGGACAAATGTATAGGAAAAGAAAAGTTTTGTTTAGCATTTTAGGTCATAGTTCTTAACTATGAGTTTAAGTTAAAGATTACACATATGTGTGATTTCTATACCAAAGATTATTTTGATATTAGAAAAATATTTTTCTTAAATATCTTGAAAATAGTTGTTAAAATGTACAAAAATAAACTTATTGAAAACAAAAAAAAACAGTCGGTGAACACAGAATTTTGAAGTATGTCACAGATCCCATTCCCTGGATAAAATAAGGAAGGGCTCCAACAGATGTGAGGATTCTGTTATTTTCTTAGGAAGATAGGTGTAGAGGTGGTGGGTGAGTGCCTACAGAAGGGCATAGCAACATGGAACGGGATACAATCAAGCTCGGATAAGAAACAACAGAGATTCTTTAAATTCCTGAGGTTTTTGTTTGTTTTTGTGTTTGGTTGGTTGGTTGGTTTTCTTTACTTAATTATCTTACTGCATTTTGAAAACCTCTAATCTTAAAGATAAATGAAAGAAAGCTGTCAGAGTAGGTGACTAGGTATAGCCTGAGGTCAGGAGGAATTAATCATAGGAAATTATCAACCCAACTGCTCTAGCTGGAAAAGGGAAGGGTGAAATTTAATGGATACCTGGTAGAAGCAGAGTCTCCCGTGACCCTGAACTGTGGATATTTTATGATAAAATGTTAGTGTTTTATGGGGCCTACTGGGTATTTTTTAAAGGCCCATCTTTTATCATTGACATCCATTATGGGCATTTGTATTGTTGGTTTAGAATTTATGATTCATGCTGCAGTTTTTCTCATAGAGGAAAGCAACCATCTGTGGTTCTTATTAAATAAATACACGCTTCTCAATTTCAATGACCATATTATTTGTGTTTATTTCTGTTTATGAAATAGGTGACTGATGTTCAAACATTTTGCTTCTAGGAATTTAGATATTTTAAGGTAAACACACTCATTTCTGAACATTTCCTTTGACTCTAATAATCCAGTTGTTTCAAAAGGAAGTTTCTTGGTCTTTGCCACCAACTATATTAAGATACTTTGAACTTTTATTGAAGAACTATACAACTGCACATTTTTCTTATGAAAAATAATTGTAGTTGGTGGTCCTTTCTTAGGCAGACTCATTTTATAGGAAGCAAATGAGAGGAATAAAGGTCCTGCCCTTGATTTTCCCAACCCAACATGCCTGAAATGATTGCATAGTCTCACATTCCACTAAGACAATTTCATCAACTCATAGTACTTGTTCTGTAAGGATATTAAAAGCCAGTATTTTATTTTCTGCTGTAGATCTGCGCATTTGTTTTTGTTAATTTCTACTTTTTAGTTTTCCATTAAAATTCTATCCTCATTCTTTTAAAAGTTCTGCCACTTAGTTTGTGATAACAAGATGGTATCATCTTGTTAAGATGATAATTAATATATAATATCTTAAATAATTAATATTATTTGTTATATATATTGAGATAATCTGATCTCTTTGTGTATTGTGAGAAAATCTAAATATATCCATATATTTAATTTAGTTTCATTATTATTGCTTACTTCTGGGATCATTCTATTGGGCCATTAAAGGACATCACATGTATATATCATTCCTGACTATAGATACTAATAGGAAGCCCAAATCCAAGCCTTGATCATTCATGGATGCAAATACCATTTTTTTCACCAAAATGGTAAATTCTAATTATTATTCCATAACTCCAACTCTAATCAAAGACAGGATTGGCTACAGTAGATGCTCAGGCAAGGAACATGGTTATTCTCCCTGAGTACATTCTGCAGTTAAACACATTTGTAAATAAAATGTTAGTCTGACAGTTGTTAACACCATGATGAAAAGCTATCAGAGGAACCGTGTGAAAGCAGGACTCCCTACAAGTGGAGGAGAAAGTTAAATTGTGGAGTGTCTGTTGTTGCTGCTGTTTTTTGAAGCTTGCTCTCCCTCCAACCAACAATAAAGGCTTTGATTTCCCTGCCTTCCATCCTCTCTCCCAGCTAAGTCTCCTTCCCCTGATGTGAGAGCCACTCTATACCTCTACTTCTACCCTGTCTTGCATAAAGTCTCACAACTGGAATCTAATTCCCTTTGGCTTCAATGTTCTCTGACTGGCCTTTAGGTCTATCACATAAATACCCAATGTGTGGCTGGCCTGAAAATACAATGAAAATTCCACAAAATTTAAGATCATTTAAAATCCCTTATCTGTAATTCCAAAATCCAAAATGCTCTGAAAACTGTAAGTTTTTTCACAAGGTTATGGCAAGCTCATTTGGTAGTAAATCTGATCTGAACTGACATGAGGATAGTTATGGTCTTTATTCTCCCACTTGGTGTAAATATTCATAAATTTCACTGGAGAAATGTTAATGTGTTTGATTATAGTTGTCATCCCTTGTTGTGGGTGTATGTTGAGAGAGTGCAAAAGCAAGGCAGTCACACAGGGCCTTGTGCTTAGGCAGGCCCTGCACTGTCGCCATCTTGAAATCCTTAACAATTTTTAAATAAGGGGCCTCACATTTTCATTTTGCACTGGGCCCTGCAATTACGTAGTCAGTCCTGAGAATAACATTACAGTACTTTTCTAAAATATGAAAAGTTATGAATTTTGAAATACACCAGACTCCAAGGTCTTTGGGGAAGGGACCCATGCTATGACCCTATCATTGTTACACCATGTCCTGAATGCCTCCTGTAGGCCAACATTCTTTAAGTACCTTATACAGGTTAAATATCACTCTGTGAGGTACATATTACTTTCTTCATTTTAAAAACTGAGAAAAGTGAAGTGAAGAAAGTTTCCCTACAGTTTTTAAGGTCATTCAGATAGTAAATGGCAGAGCTGGAACTCTATCTGTCTCACTCTGCAACTCATGAACAAACATTTCATATTCTTGTAGGTAAGATCCTTTGGATGTATAAATTTGAACGATATTCGGTCATTTTGACATAGAAAAATGGCGATTTCATATAGTTCGACCTAACAAAGGAATATCTAGTTGAAAGATAAAAACTCCCTCTATTTCATTTCTCTATTTTTTTTTTAGTTTGAAACTATGACCAAACTAATCCTTCTGCTGAAATAAATGAAAAGTTGCAGTGAAATGACAAGAAAAATTTATGTAGTTCAATTTAAAACAAGTTGCATGTCTCATCCTGTCTCACCAGAGATGACATCACTGCTTCTAAACGGGGAGGACCAGTCACATGGGAGACCCCGTTTTTATTGTGATCAGCTGCAGAGGATCTGCAAGGGTGACCTCATCTGCAGCTGAGGAGGTTTGACCTTTGCCCCTTTAGGCATGTGAAGTAGAAAAAAACACACTTCACAGGCTGAGGAATGTAAAACAGACAAGCATCCTTCAGCCTGGCAGAGTTTATCAAGCATGACTTAAGTGCGAATGCTCAGACTCGGACATGATGTAAAAGCAATTAAGTGAAAGAACAGTGAGTAGCCTGGGAGTTGGGTGGGTTCTTTGGCATGTCTTAGCAATACTAGAAAAACATGTTTTTCATTTTCCAATAATAGAAATGAGCCTTTTAAAAAATGATGCTTGTACTAAAGTTCCATAAAGAGATGGCAGAAGTTAAATTCTTTTTGTAATCAGGTCTATCAATGGATAAGCAAATTGCCTAGTTGGAAAAAAATTATGACATGCTCTCCAGCTGAATTTTTTAAACTGCTACAGGGATAGTGAAGATTCCATACTAAGGGGCCAGGTTATGAACTCACACATATGTGTTCAGGAATTTGTAGAAAATTCATGGGGGAAGTTGTCTCAAGTATTCTCTCCCTGTCCTGCTTGCTTCTACTGACCAACTCACAGGCTGAAAAGCTTCCAGTGTTACAGATTTCCTTCTGTTCAAAACTCCTTAGTAATTAGAAATTACTAAATATTTTTGGGTTTTTGACATGTATCCTTTGGTGTAGCACTCATGGCCATCATGCCTGGAAGCTCTTACAATCAGTTTAACAAGAAACTATCAAAATGAAAAAAGATCATTTCCATCTCCTGGCTGGTAATTGTTAATTGATACCTTCCAAAGCAAACAGCCTGTGTGAAGCAGAAATTTTGTGTTCACTGCACCTAATTGAAAACATGGAACTCATCCAAAAGAGTGCTAAAATGCTGAAATCTGAAACGAGAAATATTTCATCCAGGTTAAAAAAAAGCAAGTTCACTATTCAAAGTTTAAGCTGGGCAATTACCCAATTTAATTGGTCAAGTCCTTTATGTTTCCTGAATGATTTTTATCTTACCTACTGTTTCCCACTCTCCAAGTAGAATGGAATCTCAATCCCTCAAACTGAGAACCTGAGAAGACCAATTGCTTTAAAAGATGTATAAAAAATAGCATACATTTAGGTGGTTAGTATTATAATTGCTTCCTCCATTTTTATTGTTTTGTGGTGCCAGTGATAGTTGTTGCAGTGTTTGTCCAATGTATTTCTTTTTTTCTTTTTTTTTTTTTACATTTCTCAATTAAATGTAATGGATACATATAAAATTTTTTTTGAATCAAACAATATGTTACACAATATATTTGGTTCACAGTAATGCATTCATACAGTATTTGTCCTTTTGTGTCTGGCTTGCTTCACTCAACATAATGTCCTCCAGGTTCATCCATGTTGTCATATGCTTTACGACATTATTTTTTCTTACAGCTGCATAATATTCCATTGTGTGAATAGACCACAGTTTGTTTATCCATTCGTCTGTTGATGGACACCTGGGTTGTTTCCAACTTTTGGCAATGGTGAATAATATTGCTATGAACATCGGCGTGCAGATGTCTGTTTGTGTCACTGCTCTCATTTCTTCTGGGTATATACCCAGTAGTGGTATTGCAGGGTCACACGGCAAGTCAATATTCAACTTCTTTAGGAACTGCCAAACAGTCCTCCATAGTGGCTGTACCATTTTGCATTCCCACCAACAGTGAAGAAGTGTTCCTATCTCTCCACATCCTCTCCAATATATGTAGTTCTCTATCTTTTTAATAGTGGCCATTCTGATAGTTGTGAAATTATATCTCATTGTAGTTTTGATTTCCATTTCCCTAATCATGAGTGATGCTGAGCATTTCTTCATGTGTTTTTTTGCCATTTGTATTTTATCTTTGGAAAATGTCTATTCAAATCTTTTGCCCATTTTTTAATTGGGTCGTTTGTCTTTTTATTATTGAGTTATAAAATTTCTTTTTATATCCTGGATATTAAACCCTTATCAGATATGTGATTTCCAAATATTTTTTCCCATTGAGTTGGCTGCCTTTTCAGCCTTCTGACAAAGTCCTTTGGTGTGCAAAAGTGTTTATTTTTTCTTTTGTTGCACGTGCACTGGGTGTAAGGTCCAAGAAACCACCACCTACTAGAAGGTCTTGAAGATGTTTCTCTACATTTTCTAGGAGTTTTATGGTCCTGGCTTTTATATTTAGATCTTTGATCCATTTTGAGTTGATTCTTGTATAAGGGGTGAGATAGGGGTCCTCTTTCATTCTTTTGGTTATAGATATCCAGTTCTCCCAACACCATTTGTTGAAGAGACTGTTTTTTCCCATTAGCGTGGGCTAGGTAGGTTTGTTAAAAACCAGTTGACTGTAGAGGTGAGGGTTTATTTCTGGGTTCTCAATTCTATCGCACTGATCGATATATCTATCTTTATGCCAGTACCATGCTGTTTTGACCACTGTAGCTTTGTAATATGTTTCAAGATCAGGCAGTGAAATTCCTCCCACATCACTTTTCTTTTTTAGAATGCTTTTGGCTATTCGGGTGCACTTACCCTTCCAGATGAATTTGGTAATTGCCTTCTCCAATTCTGTAAAGTAAGCTGTTGGGATTTTGATTGGTATTGCATTGAATCTATAAATCAGTTGGGGCAAGATTGACATCTTCATGATATTTACTCTTCCAATCCATCAACACGGAATGTCTTTGCATTTGTTTAGATCTTTTTAATTACTTTTAACATTGTTTTGTAGTTTTCTGTATATAGGGCCTGTACTTCTTTGGTTAAATTAACTCCTAGGTATTAGAGTCTTTTTGTTGCTATTGAAAATGGAATTTTGCCCCTGATTTCCTCCCCAGGCTGTTCAATACTAGTGTACAAAAACATTACTGATTTTTGCGTGTTGATCTTATATCCTGCCACTTTGCTGAACTCATTTCTTAGTTCTAGTAGCTTTATCATAGATACTTCAGGATTTTCTAAGTACAGGATCATGTCATCCGCAAACAGTGAGAGTTTTACTTCCTCTTTTCCTGTTTGGATGCCTTTAATTTTTTTGTCTTATCTAATTGCCCTACCTCGAACTTCTAGTACAATGTTGAATAACATTGGTGACAGTGGGCATCCTTGTCTTGTTCCTGATCTTAGAGGGAAAGCTTTCAACCTTTCCCCATTGAGTATGATGTTGGCTGTGGGTTTTTCATATATGCCTTTTATCATATTGAGGAATTTTCCTTTTATTCCTATCTTTTGAAGTGTTTTTATCAAAAAAGGATGATGGATTTTGTCGAATGCCTTTTCTGCATCTATTGAGATGATCATGTGGTTTTTTCATTCAATTTGTTAACATGGTGCATTACATTGAGTGATTTTCTTATGTTGAATCAGCCTTGCATACCAGGAATAAATCCCACTTGGTCGTGATGTGTAAGTCCTTTGATATGCTGTTGGATTCGATTTGCAAGTATTTTGTTGAGAATTTTTGCATCTATGTTCATTAGAGAGATTGGTCTGTAATTTTCTTTTCTTGTAGAATCTTTATCTGACTTTGGTATTAGGGTGATGTTGGCTTCATAAAATGTGTTGGGTAATTTTCCCTCCTCTTCAATTTTTGGAAGAGTTTAAACAGGATTGGAGTTAATTCTTTTTGAAATGCTTGATAGAATTCACCTGTGAAGCCATCTGGTCCTGGACTTTTCTTTGCTGGGTGACATTTTTGATGACAGATTCAATCTCCTTAATTGTGATTGGGTGTTAAGTTCTTGTATTTCTTGTAGTGTCAGTGTAGGTTGGTTGTGCATTTCTAGAAATTTGTCCATTTCATCTAGGTTGCCCAGTTTTTTGGCATATAGTTTCTCATAATATCCTCTTATGATTCTTTTTATTTCTGTGAGGTCATTTGTAACTTCCCCCCTTTCGTTTCTGATTGTATTTATTTACATCTTCTCTCTTTTTTTCTTTGTTATTCTAGCAAGGGGTTTGTTAATTTTATTGATCTTCTCAAAGAACCAGCTTTTGGTTTTGTTGATTTTCTCTGTGGTTTTTCTCATTTTCATTTATTTCTGCTCTAATCTTCATTATTTCTTTCCTTCTGCTTACTTTGGGATTGGTTTGCTGTTCTTTTTCTAGTTTCTCTAGTTGTTCAGTTAAATCTTTGAGTTTAGCTCTTTCTTGTTTTTTTAAAATAGGCATTTAGGGCTATAAATTTCCCTCTCAAGATTGCCTTCGCTGTATCCCATAAGTTTTGATACATTGTGTTCTCATTTTCATTTGTCTCAATATATTTACTGATTTCACCTGCAACTTCTTCTTTGACCCACCGATTATTCAGGAGTGTGTTGTTCAGTCTCCACACATTTGTGAATTTACTTTTTTCCTATTATTGATTTATAGTTTCATTCCATTATAATCTGAGAAGGTGCTTTGTATAATTTCAATCTTTTTATATTTATTGAGAGCTGAATTGTGATCTAACATGTGGTCTGTCCTGGAGAAAGATTCATGGGCACTTGAGAAGAATGTATAATCTGCTGAGTTTGGATGGAGTGTCCTGTATATGTCTGTTAGGTCTAACTTGTTTATCATATTGTTCAAGTTCTCTGTTTCCTTGTTGATATTCTGTCTAGTTGTTCTATTTAATGATGTGAGTGGGGTGTTGAAGTCTCCAATGATTATTGTAGAAACGTCTTTTTCTCCCTTCAGTTTTGCCAGAGTTTGTCTCATATATTTTGGGGCACCCTGGTTAGGTGCATAGATATTTATGACTGTTATATCTTCCTGGTAGATTGTCCCTTTTATTAATATATAATGGCCTTCTGTATCTCTTATAACTTTTTTGCATTTAAAGTCTGTTTTGTCTGATATTAGTATAGCTACCTTGCTCTTTTCTGGTTACTATTCACATGGAGTATCTTTTTCCAACTTTTCACTTTCAGCCAGTTTATTTCCCTGGGTCTAAGGTGAGTTTCTTGTAAGCAGCATATGGATGGCTCATGTTTTTTTTATCCACTCTATCAGTCTCTATCTTTTGATTGGGGAGTTAAATCCATTCACATTCAATGATATTACTGTAAATGAACTATTTACTTCCTCCATTTTATTCTTTGGTTTTCATATGTCATCTTGTTTTTGTCTCTCTTTTTACTTTTTTGGTTATCCTTTCTGCTATTCTTTCTTCTATACTCTCCTCCAAGCCTCTCTCTCCTGTCTTTTTCTTTCAGGTTCTAAGGCTTCCTTTAATATTTCCTGCAATGGATTCTTTTCTGCAAACTCTCTTAGTTTCTGTTTGTTTGTGAATATTTTATACTCACCTTCATATCCAGTTTTGCTGGATAAAGAATTCTTGGCTGGCAGTTTTTCTCTTTCAGTTTCCTAATTGTATCATACCACTGTTTTCTCACCTCCATGGTTTCTGAAGAGAAATCTGCACTGTCTTACTGGACATCCCTTGTACATGATCGTTTGCTTCTCTCTTGCTGCTCTGAGAATTTTCTCTTTATCTTTGACATTTGACATTCTGGGTAGTATGTGTCTTGGCCTAGGTCTATTTGGATTTATTCTGACTGGGGTACAGCATGCTTCTTGGACATGAAAGTTTATTTCTTTCATGAGAGTTGGGAAATTTTCAGCTATTATTTCCTCAAATACTCTTTCTGCCCCCTTTCCCTTCTCTTCCCCTTCTGGAACTCCCATGACAAGTAAGTTGTTGCATTTTGTGTTGTCATTCAACTCTCTGAGCCCCTGCTCAATTTTTTCTCTCTCTGTTCTTTTCTCTCTTTAATTTTAGCTGCTCTGTCTTTGGTATCACTTATCTTTCTTCTATGATTTCGAGTCTGCTGTTGCATGCCTCAAATGTGTTTTTGACCTCACCTATTGTGTCTTTCATTCCCATGAACTCTATCACTTTTCTGTTTAGGATTTCAAGTTTTTCTTTGCATTCACTCAATGTCTTCTTGATGTCATTTATCTCTTTAACTATATTGTCTTTCAACTCATTAATTTGATTTTGGAAATTTGTGCTCATCTCGCTGATTAGTTCTTTCAAATTCTGCATCTCTTCTGGAACATTTATGTATTCCTTTTCTTGGGCCATGTCTTCTATTTTCTTAGTATGGCTCGTAATTTTTTGTTGGTGTTTAGGCATCTGGTTAGGATATAGTTTACTCAGATGCTCAATCTCTTTCTCTTTTATAGGGATTTAGTGGCAGGAGGCTGTAAGTTACCACAGCTCTTTGATTTTTGGCTCAACCTGGATTTGTTGGGATTGTCCTGCTGGTTGCTCAAAACTGGGCACTGGACCCAGTAATTGGTTGTGGAGTCATTTCCTAGGGCCTTGTGCAGGAGACTACAGAGGCCAGGAAAAGCCTCTCCTACTTATTTTTAAATTTCTTATGTGCATTTCCTTGGCCTGCCAAGAGATAGCGCTCTTTGGCAGCTCTCAATTCAATGCTTGGTCGGAGTGTATTTGTTGCAACACAGACCAAATCAATGTGATAGAGTTTCCTGTCTGGAGGCTAAGAGCCTTGTAATTCAAACTTTCTGAGACAGTTCTCCAGTCTTCTCTGGCAACCCACTCCCCTTTTCCAGCTAGGAAATATTTCCACTCCCCTCTGAGTCCTCAACAATCAGTCCCTGTTAGTAGAGGAGGAGATTGGGAGGTTTGTATATCTTTAGCCCCTTGCAGGGTCCAAGGCAAACAATGGCGCAGCCCTACCCTGCCTGGCAGTGCTCTCAGGACACTGCAGACCAAATCTGCGAGTCAAAAGCAGAATCAGCCCCAGGCTCTCTCTCCCCTCTCCTGTGGAGTCCTCAACAATTAATCCAGGCTAGAAGAGAGGGAGAGAAAGGTCGGACTCCGCAGTCTAAATATGTGGGTCAGAATCTGAGTCAGCCTTAGGCTATGACCCTCTCTCTTCCCTTTCCTGGGGTGGTAGATCCCTGAAGCCCCCTTTGCCTGTGGTAGCAGGCCCAGGGGCCTGAGAATTCTAAAGAGCGTGGGGGAGGGTGCCAGCAGCAGTAGCTGCTGCTGATTCCAACTCACGATTCTGTCGTCGTGATTTCCCTCCTTTGTCCCTCTCTCCTCTGGGTGGTGTGCAGCCTTCACCTGCTGTCCTAAACCCTAGAAGATCTTTTTTGGGGCTGTTTCAGCCTGTCCTCTAGCTATTTTTCTGGAGAAGAGATTCCCATGTCTTACTAGTCTGCCATCTTCCCGGAAGTCCCTGTCCAATGTATTTCTATTTGATTTTTTTAAAAAAACCTGTTTAAAGTGAGATGTAAAATTTCAAAAGAATTTACTTATATTCTGGCAATATTTTTGGCAATTAGAGATTAGATTTCTAGAGATTTTTCCTTGGTTATTCCTCAGTACAACAAGAAAAATAGTCACTACATTTACAATCTGGGTCCAATGACACTTTTATTTTTATATATTTTAAATTTATGTTTGGACACTTATAGAAGCAAACATAAAAAGACAGTGAAATCCTTATTAAAGAAAAAAGTTCAAAAAGGTACTATACCTGTCTGAGTTTTCTAAAGGCTGCCAATGCAAAAAATACCAGAAATAGGTTGGCTTTTATTATGGGAATTTATTAGGGTAAAATCTTACAGTTCCAATGATATAAAAATGTCCAAATCAAGGCATCATCAGAGATGCTGCCTCATCAAAAGTCAGCTGCTGGCAGATCCTGGAATCCTGCCATGTGGCAAGGCAAAATGGCAGCCAGACTTTGCTTTCTTCTCCAGGCTCACTTTCTCCCCAAGCTCATCTGTGGGCAATCATGCATATGGCTCATCTCTCCCCAGTCTACTTGTCTCTTCAGCTTCAGGCTGCTCTGCTGATTCCAGCCTCTGGCCTCTCTCTCAGCCTCTGGGGATTTCTCTGTCTTTCTATGGCTTCAGGTGATTCTGGAGTCCTCTCTCACATGTCAGGGTCACATGGCAGCACTCCTTCTCTGCATGACTCCATTTATATAATACTACAGTAAATGGATTAAGACTCACCCTGGGTCCTGCAATCTAATCAAAGGCCCTTAACTGAAGTGATCTAATCAAAAGGTCCCTTTGGGGAGCAGATGCTGCTCAAGCAGTTGAGTTCCCACCTCCCACATGGGAGGTGCAGGGTTCAGTTTCCAGTGCTTCCTAAGGGACATACATAAATAAATAAATAAATAAGATAAGATAAGATAAGATAAGCAAATAAACAAACAAACAAACAAAAACAACTCAAGGGACCAATGTGGCTCAACAGTTGAGTGTCAGCCTGCCACATACGAGGTCCCAGTACCTAAAAAAAAAAAAAAAAAAAAAAAAAAAAGTACTTTAATTGAATCTAACCAAAAAGTCCCACATAAAATAGGTTTACATGCACAGGAATGGGTTTGTTTAAGAACATAATTTTATGGGGTCCACAAAAGACTCAAACCAGGACAGTATACAAATGTCCACTGCCAGATGAATGGATAAAAATTCCATACAATGAAATACTACTCAGCATAAAAAAAAAACGGAATTATTATTGATACATTTAACAACATGGCTGTATCTCAAAATTATTCTGAGTGAAAGAAAACAGAACACAAAGGAATATATTCTGTGTGAGATTCCATTTATATAAAATTAGAGAAAATGCAAACTAATCTGTAGTAACAGAAAATAGATCAGTGGTTGCCTGGAGATGAAGGGGAGGAATTACAAAAGGGGAAAGACAATGTGTGGGTGATGGTTATGTTCATTATCTTGACTGTAGTGAGAATTCACTGGTATATACATAGGCAAAACGTAAATCATATACTTTAAATATGTGCAATTTATAGTATGTTAGTGATACCTCAGTAAAGTTGTAAAAATTTTAATGAAATTAGACATGAGGGAGAAAAGAAATTGTAATTTGACTAAGGTCACAGGGCTGAGTAGTAGAGAAGCAAAGACTTGTAATCAGGTCATTCTGACACTAAATCCAGCAAGAGGCAAAAGGATAATTCTGCCAAATGATAGGCTTGCCAGTTGGAGTGGACTCCTTGACTGGGGAAGGTTATGTGCAGGCCAAAGATATTTCAATAGGGAAGTCTTCTAGGGGAGGGTTTAAGTTTGGGCAATTTAATGTGGGGCTGGTCTTAAATTTTGACCGGTTTTCTTTCCAAGTCTTCTAAAATTGGGACAGTGTCTTGATTCATCAGAGAAAAACAAATATGAATGATTTCATCTGACTTACCTCACCAATTTATGGATACTTGGAAAGTGAGTCTTAATGATCAGGAAATAAAACAAGCTCTATAATCTTGGAACATTCCGGAGAAATCTTCACATTCTCTTTTATAAATATGGGAACTACTGGGAACAAATAATATACCAAGATGATACATTAGACCAGGTTTTCTGACCCTCAGCATTATTGATATTTTGGGTTTGATAACTCTTTGTTGTGGGAGACACCCTCTGTATTTTAAGATATTTAGCAGCATTCTTGACCTATACCCATTAATGCCAGTAGCTCCCTTTCCCCACTTGTGACAACCAGACATTGCCAAATGTCCCATGTACAAAATTGCCCCTGGTTGAGAATAACTGCATTAGACTCACTGCCATGTTTGTTATCAAATTCAGAAATCATAACTAAGCAAACAGTGAATTTAGAAAAATTATTTGCTTGGTCTCAGAGAAAATCAATATACTTAATATACAAAGAACTTTGGAAAATCAGTAAAAAATTAAAGTTAGATAAACCTAAAGCCACTAATAATGTTAAAAATGCTATCTTACCTTACCTCTGGTAAATAAATTTGAAATTTAAGAAATTATTTCAAAGCTTGGTCCTCTTCTCAGCTTGGTGTGTTGGGCAAACATTTTCAAATTTCATTGTTTGCAATATGCAGTAGATCAGCCAGTAATGTCAGCTGAACCTTTCTTAGCCAAAGAACATCTGGTAACATTGAATCTTCTCTCTAGTCTTCTAACAACAGTAGCTTAAACAACCCTAATGGCCCCTTATGTATGTTCACTTGGAATAAATTACTTGGAAACATTAGTACAGAAAAAGTGTAACACACTTGAAGTTATCTTATATTTCCATTTATCAAGTGAGATTTAGGTAGTCCATCCAAATTAACCTGGACTGCAAAAAAAAAAGCCCAGAACCTAAAGTAAAGCTCAATCATATAATCATGTGAGTATTAACAGAATGTGTAAGGGTTATAATGATATTGTTTTTTTGTGTGATTACAATTTTCTATTTAAATATAAGGTTTTATTGTATACATGTATATTAATATAAGCCACATAAAATTTGGGAGACTATAGGAGTGTAAATAATGAATAAATTAATCAATTCATAATTCTCTTTTAGTTAAAACCACAATAAATAGAAGTTCTAATTCTAAGAAAAAGAAGCACTGTAATGTTTGGAGAAGGCCTCTAAATGTGCATTCTTCAAAGCAATATTAGCATTCAGTGTCATTGATAAAAGACATATTGTATACACGATCATTTCAGACCCTTTCACAATGCAGAGATTTATTTGCATGCTAATGTATGCCAAAGGATAAGTAATTCCTCCCCTTCTTCTCCTGCTAAATACTGATCACAAAGCTTAGATTCAATGTCAGGCAAATCTCTGAAAGCTGGAACTCAAAGTCATTGCTGGGGAAGAGAAAAGCTTTATGCCTCTAACTAGGCCTGTGCACAAAGCTAAGGATTCAGTCAGTACTGAAGCTTATATTTCAGCTGGGCAGTCATGTCCCTCTGTGACCTCAGACAAATAATTATACTTCCACATTCTTATTTCTTCATCTATAAAAGATGACAAGGGAAGTTTGAAGGAAAAAATCCCAGTGTTTATACTCAAACTATAGATCAAGTTGTTATAATTAAAACCACAACATAACCCAGTCTCATGAAACTATGGTAGATGCCATAATATTATATCATTTGTCACTAAAAATCTGCTTATATTCCATCTGGCACAGACACAAAAGGAGTGTATATTTTAACAGGCAAAATAAATCCAATTAGAGTAGACTAACTGGCATTGTACTTTCCCTGCATATTTTGAACTCCTTCAAAACAGTATGAAAAAATGACTGAAAATATGGAATATGAAACTCTTCTTTAAGAGTGAATTACTTATTTTAATCAAAATCCCAATTCTACTTCTAATTTTATACTTTATCTGAGAACACGAAGTTTAAAAAAAAAATCTCAGGGGCGGATGTGGCTCAAATGGTTGGGCGTCTGTCTGCCATGTGGAGGGACCTGGGTTCAATCCCCGGGACCTCCCGGTAAAAAAAAAGAAAAAAAAATGTGTATATATATATATATAGAGAGAGAGAGAGAGAAGGTGCATGGGATGCCAGGCTCTGTGTGCCGGTGAGCCACCAGGCCCTGGGAGCAGTGCAGCGGGATGATGACCTAACAGGAGAGAGACGCAGGGGAGAGTCAAGATGAGATGCTCCGAAAGCTCCACAAAAAAACAGGAACCGAGGTGGCGCAGGTGGCAGAACACCTCTCTCCTACATCGGAGGTCTCCAGAATCGAATCCTGGTGAAGATTGGAGGAGGAGGAGGAGGAGGAAATGGCAGGGGGCAGACACAGAGAATTGCCCAGCGAATGGACACAGGGCAGCAAAATGGGGAAGGGGGGTTTGGGATGGATAAAGTAAATAAATAAATCTTAAAAAAAAAAAAAATTCTCACTTCGATTTTGCCTTATTTGATTGAGAGAAGTTTGTTGCAACTCCTGATTCTGTGAATAACCAGTCATGTGACTGAGGAAAATAATGGTTGATTGATAGGATTGGATATTATATAATCATTGTGCATATATATTTAGGAGACTCTAATACCATTTAGAAGTGATTATAACAGGTTAAAAATGCTTCTTTTGAAAAATTTTGGCATTTTTAATAAATTGGGAAAGCATTCAAAGGCTATTAAGTGGAAAAGCAAAAAAGGGGTACAAATTATATATGTGGTATTATCTCAAGTGTCCAAAAAATGCCAAGACTAGAAGGAAACACACCAAAATGTTAGCAATAATTGTCTTATTTATTGTGGTAGAGTTGTAAATGATGTTTTTCTCTTTTTTCAAATTTTCTCTATGTTAAAATATCCTCTAACACCCATACATTATTTTATAATCAGAAAAGAATAAACTTTATAAAAGAAAAAAGAATATATATTACTCACTTGCAAAGACAGTACTTTAAATTTAAACTGTGTTAAGTCTGTAAACAGTAGTGACAATTATTCCTGAGGATGCTCAGATAATCTTACACATTGACAGCATTTCAGGATGAGAGGATTAGTTTTATCCCATACTTTGCAAAATTGGTTTCCCTGGCATTACTTATTTCCTTAGTGGAGTCAAGTAATCCCTGAGGCAGGGTTGGCTGTGAAGAAATAAATGCCTTTGCCACATGTACCAGGAAGCCTTCCTTTCCAGGGAAAGAAGACAATGGGCAGCAGTGACACAGCTGGGAAATACTTTAGTGATGGAGCCACGAGATAGCCTCCTAAATGCTCTGAAGTCATGTTTAATGAATGTATCAGTGAACCTCTGCAGATTTATTACCCAACCTTCTTCCTCTAGGAAACCACTTCCCTCTCTCCCACAGAGGAGTCATAAGTAGTCACAGTCGGTTCAGAAGTGTTTTCGTTTTCTCATTGCTAAATCAAATACCATGCAATGTGTTGGCTTAAACAATGGGAATTTATTGGCTCACGGTTTTGAGGTTAGGAGAAGTCCCAAATCAAGGCATCATCAGGCAATGCTTTCTCCCAGAAGACTGTAGCATTCTGGGGCTGGCTGCCGGTGATCCTTGGTCCTTGGCTCTCTGTCATATGGTAATGTATATTGTGGCCTCTCCTGGCCTCTCCCTTCTCTTCCGGATTCCTCTTTCAGCTTCTGACTGCTCCCTCTCACTTTTTTGTCTGACTTTCACTCTCCTTATAAGGGACTCCAGTGATGCAGATTAAAGTCCAAGCTGATTCCTTTGGGCCACACCTTAACTGAAGTAACATCTTGAAAAATCTTATTTACAATGGGCCTACACCTTCAGGAATGGATTATGTTTAAGAACATGTCTTTCTGGAGTACATAGCTCCAAACCACCAGAAGGAACCAATACAAATACACACATGCTCCAAAAGAGCTCTACAGTAGCTTTCAGAAATATATACACAAAGCTCTTTCCTAGTGCAATTCTCACCCATTCCTTCATTTAGTCTATATTTATTCCACACCAACAATATGCCAAACCCAGGAGACAAAGATGTCTCCTCATTTAAAACAGGTAAATTAAAACCAAACAAGTTTGACTCACACTATAGAACAGTATCTTGAAGTTTGCCTCATGACATTACAGAAAGAGCTTACATTTTAGAGTCAGGCAAACCTAAGCTTGAATCCTGATAGGAAAAATATTAATGGTTTGACCAGGTTAATTTAGTTAACCTTTCTGAACTTTAATTATCTGTGCAATGTGGCTAATAGTATTGACAACACCTAAAATTCCTGGAACATAGCTGTGATTCTCAATAGATGTTATTTGCCTTTGTTGCCATCTTATGTGCTGATATTTATTAATTTTCAAATACAACAAAGACAGTGTATTCTGGAAATACCATTATTACCTCTCAGAAGCACACATAAAAATCAAATAATCACTATATATGGTTGGAGCAGTCTGCCCCTGAGGAGCCTATTGGAGAGTATCCCATTTAGCCCCTCAGTAATTTGTAATAAACTGAAATCATTTTACACTTTTAGATTTTGTTTTATCTATTCCTGATAGAAGCACTAATTTCAGCATAGATGTTTCCAAACTAAGTTGCTGACTCTAAAGTATGATATCCTACTAGAATCACCTTTCTTTGATCAATCCAGATTATCAGATGAAGGAAAAAAAAAATTCACATACTCTTTAATTTTGTCAAAAAACAAAGCCAAATGTACCAAAGAAAGACAACCAGCTCCTTTCTTTGTACCAGATTCATCAAGGAAACAATTAAGAGTCACTTGTGTTCTTATTCATAGTTTTCCAGACAATACAATAGGAAATGATGTGTTTCTGAATGAAAATAGAAGAGAAAAATTCTGAATAATATTCCTCCAGGTGAAATGTTATTTCATTTTGCTGAAGAAATGACTAAATGGAGGGATCATGTGGGAATAAACTGAGAGTGAAGGTGAAATGATATTTGTAGAAAGTTCTAGATGCCAAGCTGAAACATTTGTATTTATGCCATCATTCCATTTGAAGCTTTTAACACCTGCATGATCTAAGCATTTTAGAGATGAGGAAGCCAAAATAAATAATGATTAAGGGATTTGTCAAGGACATACAACAAGAAAGGTGGTAGGTGGGATTAAAACCCAATTTTCCTGATTCCTAGGCTACAGTTTAATTCCCATTATCCTATGCTGATAAGATTCCTTGTCAATGGCCTAAAATCAATATTTGGCAGACTGAAATAAAATTCTATAGCATGTGAAATAACAACTTGTTTCGGTTGCATCCCTAAGGTTACTATAAACAATTGGTATCTACAAAGAATCATAAAGAAAGACATACATAAATCACATACGGGTCCTAATAATTAAAGAATCACTTAGGTGGTATAGTAAATCAAAATTTCTCTTACTAAAGAATTGGGAAAATATAGAAAGAACACAGTTTACTATGCCTCTCTTTCTTTTAACTGCTTCCCCTTAACCTCAAATGAAATTGGTTATTTCATTTTCTACATTTCCCCCCATGAAGCTCTATGATATTTAAATTAACTAAAATGTGTAAAGACCGCTGTTTGCTAAAAGTAAAGGAGAGCTCCAACTCCGTTCACAGGTCTTCAACTGCTCTTTTCAAACCACCATAAGCTCCAGAGCAAGAAAAATATCTGTAAAGACTTTGAAAATACCATCTGTATGCTCCTGCATACACTCTTTCAGTAGATGCACAAGTATCTCTAGGTCCAGTTTCCCATCTAATGCCACATCCTACCTCCAGCTATGGCCAAATAGAAAATTCCTGAGGAAAAGGTGATGTTCACTTCCTAACAGTTATTGCTAACAGTGAGATGAAACTTTCAAGTGAAAACATTTTCTAATTTTAGCATTTCTTCACCACATAAAAACAAAATAAGAGATTACATTTAATGTTTAAGGATAAAAATGAATTGTATTAAGTCAGTTTTCTGCTTCTCTGTAACTCTCCAAACTAACTGGTTCTCAAAATGCTAGAGCTGGGTAATTTTAGTTAAGTAAGCCTTGATCATTATTTGATTTAAACTCCAGAAGTAAACTATTGAGTTCACATGCAATTATGGTAAAATATGATGTTTACATTAAGTTGATCTCCATAGCTGATAAGTGTAGAAAGTCTAAGGAGGAAGAAGGGTATAGTGGAACTGTCATTTGATTGCTTTTATGTGCCATGTCCTTCCTACTGAAGTAGATCATATCTTTTTCTAAGACGTGGAGGAGGGAAAAGCCTATTCTGTCATTTTTTTAGTGCATGCAAAGCATCCACTACTGCACTGAGGTGGGTAAAATATTCTGAAGCATTTACTTGTGGCTGCCTATGACCCACAAAGTACAGGTACTAGGCAACCACAAGCTATAATGCGTTGACTCTGCACAAATTTTCCAATAGTATATATCATTATACATTTTAAATATCTTCCTGTCTGTCATTCAGAGTGGCAAAAATTTTTAATTCACCTAGCAATTGATCCTTGATCTTTTAACCTTGAAATCAGACTAACATGCATGCTGACTTTCTGTATAGAAGTATGGGAATCAGAGGTAGTGTCCTAACAAGTAGCTGTCAGTTGATAGTCCCTCCCTAAAGAAAACTGTTTGGGCAAAACAAATGACACCAATATCTCTCAACTTCTACAGGAACCGGAAATGACTGAGTACCTTGCTGGTTCTCTAAGGACTGAGGCAAAAAGGTAGGTTTGGGGACTTGACTTTTTCTGTATCTCACCCTTTTCCTCATTGTTCCAAAAAAAAAAAAGCCTGTTAGATCTAGATGAAATAATTAGGACAAAACCAGCGATGACTAAAATAAAATGACTAGTTTAAAAGAGGAGAATATCCAGGTATATTGACAGGGAAAATATAAATGGGAAAAAAAGAAAGAAAAAAACATCTTTTGTAAGAATGGCACAACAAAAAAGGTCCGGATTTATTATTAATAACAACAGTTAAAATAGTATAGTATACTCTGCTTAATTCCATACACACATTGTCGCTTTTAATCCATAAACAACCCACAGAGGTAGGTAATATTATCAATTCCATTTTATATATGAGAAAGCAGAGACACACAGAGGAGAAATCATTTACCCACACAGCTAAGTAATCAGTGTGGCTGGTAATCAAACCCAGGTGTTTTGAATGCAGAGCCCACACTTAAGCAGGACACCATATTTCTTCTCACAGTCTCACTCTTTTCACTCTGTGACAACCTATGTGACAATATCTATCTGCCTCAAATTTCTTGATAAAATGCACAGTAATACATTCTTTGTTTTCAATAGCTGGATGGCTAAGGGCTCTGCTCTGAAGAGATAGCATAGCAGAGTGTTTAAGATAGATTCTGGAGTCAGGCTGATTGGTCCAATTCCCAGGCCCAGCTCTTGCTGCCTGTGTGAGCTTGGGAAAAATTATATAACCTCTCTGTGCCTCAACTTATTCCACTGTAAAATTAGGATGTTAGTAATTCCTATATCATGGGAGTGTCATGAAGACTAAGTGAGTTGTTACTGGTAAAGTTGTTAAAACTGGATGGCACACGAATACTGAGATGTTTTAGTTAAATAAATTTCAAAATCTGGATAGGTTAAAGCAAAAAAAATTTAAATTTCTGTAGAGTTGGCTATTTGCTTAACAATTGCTACTGACTCTAGCCCATGGCCCATATTTACCCTCTGTTAATCTTTTAACCTTAAATTTCATCTAAAAAGCCAACTTCACCCTTAAACAAAACTTTCTGCAAAGAAAATCAAATATGATCATCACTGCCTCTATTCTTAAGCTTATCCTACCTGTGTGATGGTTTCCACCTCCTGAAGAGCTCTCTCATCATCCAATAGCAGCTAGCCAGTGAAAAAGATTCTTATTACCAATACTTAGAATCAAGTCCCAGAACTGATTTTCATTGGCTGAGTTGGATCACATGACCATCCTGCCCCAATTACTGTTGCTAGGGGATGGAATATGCTGATTGGCCAGACCTGGGGCACAAAGGCAATGAGAGGTAATATCGGCTTCACATATACCTGTGGAGTGAGAGTGAGAGAGGGAGTAAGCCCTAGGGAAGAAGAAGGTGCTATTAGGAGAATAAGGAGCAATACATGCTACAGAGACAAGATCATAGTTTCTGGTAATAAACTTTATGCTATGGTTAGGAAACTCTAACAATTTTGTTCCTATGGAGTTTCTCCTTGCTAAAAAGAAAGCTGCCTTTCCTAAACAGAAAATTTTAATATATTTTTCTCACTTTTTAAATTGTTAACCATTTGCAAATCTTATTTTGGAAACTCCATGGACTTTGTTCCTTGTAGTTCACTTATAAAAAACAAGTGAAAGGAAAAATACTGTAGGAAAGAAAAAGGCAGAGTATCTGACTTGTAGTTGAAAGTGCAATAGAACCAAGAAACTTTTTTTTCCTTAATTTTTCCATGATGACTCCTGGAAAAGAACTGCTGGGATTTATATTCCTTCCAATCCTTCCCTCCCCAGAGTGAGATCATAGCTCATTCTGTCTTCATATATTTACTTTACATTAGTGTTCTTCCTTCCACTTAAATGAATACATCAAATACATGCAGAAAAGCTGGAATTAGGATGAACAAACTCTAATGTCAAAATTAATATTGAAGAATTGTTGCTATATTTTTATCTTTTTAAGATCACAAGAAGTGGTGATCAAAATCTCGTTTTAGTTTCTTTTCATGAAATCTTAGTACAGTTCAACAGAAGCACAAGATAAATAGTGTTTGGAAAATCCCTATCTTCTTTAATGTAGTTAATGTTACCATACGGTCTGATCTAGGAATGTTTTTTTAATTTTTAATTTTTACAAACAAACACTCGGCCTTCCTCCATCCCCTCATATTCTCCATCCCCCAATCTCTAAACTGCTTTCCACCTTTGCAAATTTGCTATTTCTAGATCCAGGAATTTGTGTGGCCATAAAGTGTTAGTTCTCACGTTTAGGAATGTTTTATCTTCTACAGTGCTTTACTTTTTCCTCTTCCTATTTTGTTGTTACTTTAGATAAACTTTTGCATTGACCTTATTTCAAAAACTTAGGCCTTTTTACAAGCTATGGTGAATTATTCACAGCACAAAACTAAAGGATATATTAACTTAGTGTAATGATAACATGAGAGCCCATGAAGTACACTAAATATATTTAATCTTCTCATATTTCCTCATCTACCTAACGAGCATGCATTCCCTTGTGTACACTCTCGGTAGGTAGTCCTTCCTCTAACCTCCTCTACATCTTATTTTCAATTGAGATGTAATAAAATTTTGAGCTCAGATTTTTGACTCCTGACTCTGATATATTATGTGTGTTGTCATCCCTGCCATGCATCTTTCCACAGGCAGAGCATAATAAAGTGATTTAAAAAAGACTCATATCCCAATTTCTTAAACCTTATTCAATTCTGTGGATGATTAAACAAACTCAAACTCTAATTTCGCATCATGCAAAAAAGACCTACTATACCTGTTTTATTGTTAAAGGACATAATTACTTAGCTTGCTCATCTACTATTTTGCCACTCTGGTGTGTCTGGAACCTCTGTCTCATAACCTTCAGGAAATGTCTCATCTAGTACATCACCCTACATTTCTGGTTTTATGAAAATACCAGAGTAGGAATGATGTTTATGTGATTCATCATCATCAATTTAGAGAAGATAAATTGCTAGAATAATCATTAATTATGTGTTGGAAATCCTTCCTTGCCCCTTCATGCTTCATATTCAGTAACTGAAGTCCTCAGGTCACTAGTAAGAAACACAGGAATAATGAGGACTTTTTGAAAATTCTATTGCCATGTTCACAAAGTAAGCATTCTTATTTGAAACAGAGGGCTAAAAATGTGAAAGATCATTCTAATATGCTCAATTTTTAAAATGAAGCATCAATGGAAGTTTGCTTTTCTAGCATTACATGGTTAATAACCTGAGGGCTGCTATGACAATAAGCAATGCCTCTGAGTGTGCGAATAAATATCAGTGATAAGTTTGAAACCTGAAGCCACTAAAAAAAATGGGAAAGGAAGAAGGCTATGGTAAGTGAAGAAGAAAGGAAGGGAGAGGAAGGGAAGGGAAAGAGAAGAAAAGAAAAAGGAGAAGGTAAAAGGATGTCAGGAGGAGGTAAAAGGATGTACACTTTCATGTAACCTACATGAAAGTGTCCCTGACCTGAGGGTTATTAGACAGAGGTTCCAGACACACCAGAAAGGCAACATCCTGGATGAACAATCATGTTCACAGAGGCAGTGAGTGCCTGAAAGATATACCCAGGAAGTGTCACCAGTTCAGGGACCCCTGTGGAGATGCAAGGAGACTTTTTCAGTTCAGACTAAATCTGGAGATTTGTTTCTCTAGTCCAAATCTAAGTTTTATAAATCCTTCCCAGTCACATTACAATTCAGAACAAATGATATGAGCTCATAATTTTAGATAGATGGATAGATAGATAGATAGATAGATAGATAGATGATAGATAGATAGATAGATATGTAGAGATAGAGATGATAAAGTAGAAAGAAGGGAAAGAAATAGAGTGAGATAAAACTAGAGAAATAAATAGATGTTGTAGTAGCCAGCCTCGAAGAGTGCTCCTAATTTTTCTTTCCTGTAGATATTTATACCTCCATGTAGTACTCCCCATACCGAATAGGGTTGATCTTTGTAGCCAATAGGATATTGTGGAAATGAAGATATATATATGCATATATTCCCCAGCTCTATCCACTCAGAGGGTCTCCAACAAAATGGAGAAAGGACAGAAAAGAGGAAGGGAGGGTGTAGGGAGAGAGAAAGAAAGCAAGGGAGGGAATGCATGGGATTTGTGTTTTGGAAGTTGCTTTGAAAGCAAGACTCAGAGGAACCCTGAATGGCCATTTGTTTGGATACTATCCAGGGAACTATTAGAAATCTGTTGGAAACATCACTGCTAATAGGAGACAAAGAGGCAACCAAGTGAAAGGCAGCTTACATGAGTATTGAACCAGCCATTTTAAAGGAAGAGGGTGGAAAATAAAGCTTTAATATCGTGGCTTTTGTTGCATTTATCAGGTATTGCCAAAAAGAAAGGAATTCAGAGAGAATAGACTATTCAAAAGTAATACGAAATGGAATCGTAGGGAAATAACAGAAATTCGGGGCCTTCCAGGTTGGGAAGTCAACTGCTCCTACACTCTGAAAGTAAGAAATGGGATTTAAAAAGCCTGAGTGACAAAACTCTGATGAAAATTCTTAGTTGATTAAAGTTCTTCTCTGCAAAAATCAGATTAAGATCAATAGTCCTAAGGTAGCCTAGAGAAAGAGAGGTATGGCGATGAAGAAGCACAGAAATAAAGCAAGTCTGAAAACCAGGTTCCAAAAGGGCTTTGAAAGGGAGCAGGTCTAGCTCAGTGGTTGAGCGTCTGCTTCCCATGTATGAGGTCCCGGGTTCAATCCCCAGTACCTCCTAAAAAAGATGGTGGGGGGGACTTTGAGTGTGATTACTGGTACATTAAGCTTATTGGCAGTGAATAGATCTGAAGCCCACCCTTAAGGGACGATATTGACAAAGAAATAGGAACATTGACCAAAAGAGGATTTGTCTTAAAACAACTCTAAACGGCCTTGGTCAGAATGGGCAGAGAAAGATAGGAGGGCGTATGGTCTCAATATCCTCTTCAGATCCAGACTTTTAAAGAGAAAAGGATGCATCTTGCAAAGACCTATAGACATGGAAGTTCCTACAAGAACAGAAGCACAGCCTAATGAATTCAGGAAATCTATTCATGATGTTTACTCAATGAGATTTCAGGGCGGCCATGACCCAGTGACTGCTGTGGGTATCCATTCTCCACGCTCCAAATCAGTGTGCGCTGCTGTAATCCTGTCCTTTTCCCCATTATTGTTTATGTTGAATTTAAGGGAAGGGGGGAAAACTTGTCTGTGTGGTTCTTAAGTCTCCAGTCAAGAGGAGGCACATCTGGACCTGATGCGCAGACTACGCTGTGATGGCATATACTTTGATCCCTGCTGAAGTCATATAAAGGAAGAGGAGAATTCTTCAAATTGTAAATATTTTGAGCTCTTTGTCTGTTAGAATTTCAAGCTTTAGTGTTCTGATTTTTAATAATAAGGAATATTTACACGGTAAGGTGCTAAAGTAGAGTATCCCTAATGTTGTGTCCCGAGCAATAATGAGTTAAATTTTGTGTAACAATAATAGCTGATATTCTGGATCCCAGCCTGCTGTGAGATATATGTTCCCTGTATTATTTACTCCCTTAGGCATGGATTAACTCTATTAATTAAGACTGTTGGTTACATATAATCACAACTTGACAAAAATTAATATCTGTAAAAAGAGAAATTAATTGATTCAGCTGGCTAGGAAGCATAGTCATATATCTCATAAACTTGCAAAAGAAGTACAGACTGTTGATTCAGAGTCTGGATCAGGGTCCTCAGTATCAACACGATGTTTGTTTCCATCTAGCTCTTGTTTTTGTTGATCTCTGCTTCTCTTTGCATGTTGGTTTCTTTATTTCCTATTACATGCAGGTTCTTTCCATGCACTGGATAAGATGACAACCTAGGCCTGCATCCTAACAGTTTACTCTGTAAGTAGAGGAAAGTTGTTTTTCTCTACCTACAATTTTAAAGTTCTGAAGAACTCAGATTGGCCTGGTGTGGTTCATAAGAGCACCTCTGTGAAATATTTACTGTGTCCAGGTGAATGTGGTACTAGACTTGGCTCGTTCTGAGTCACAGGTTCAACTGTGTGCCTGGGAAGGTTGAGCATAGGAGCACAATGGTCAAGAGCTGTGCCAGGACCAAGAAAGAAGAAAGGAGTTCCCCAAATTGAAGGAAATGCTGTAATTGTGAAAACAGAGATGGGAAACATGGGTGGGCAGAAACAAGAACTATCATATTCCTTTATGATCACTAGATACCAATAGCAATGCCCACAATGGAATAAATCAAGAGAGCCTTATCTAAGGGGATAGGCACAGATACCTACATCCAGAGCATGCATGATTTTGGTCAGTGCAGTGGTTATCCAGTTTTCCTTTTGTGGCTCCCCCACTTTGATCCACTCCACTCTTCAGTAAAATACTTGGGGGAGTGGAAGTGGCTCAAGCAATTAGGCACCTCCCTCCCACATGGGAGTGCCCTGGGTTCAGTTCCCGGTACCTCCTAAAAAGAAGATGAGCAGACAGCAAGCACAAACAATGAGGCTGGGTCGAGGGGGGCGGGGGGGGGAATAAATAAATCTTTAAAAAAAAAAAAAAAAAAACTTGGCTCCCTTGGGGATTGTGATTATAGTAATATTCTACTGCCTCTTTCTCATTACTCTTCTAGAATTGGTAGTGACCCCAGAGTGAATTCCCATGCTCCATGCTCTCTTCAGGACTAAATCTCACAATATTTACATAAACTCACATACATTATGATTAAATGATTAAATGCTTTGTAGTTACCACTTTCTAAAACTCCCCCAGACTAATGTTTCTAAAGTGCCATCTTGTGTCACCCCTCCATGAAAAAAAAAACTTCATTTTTATCTGTATCCTCCCAAATAAACCACAGACTCCAGGCTTTCAAAGCATTTTATGATCTGGCTCCCAAGTATCTTTACTGTCTGGTCTTTTATTACTCTCTCATTCATGCCTTTGTTCCATTTAAAATAGACTGTTCCCTGTTTTCAGTATAGGTAACATTCTTTTATCCCTCCTTACTCATTTAATCAATCAGCCTATATTGGTACTCTTTTACATGCCAGGTAGTGTGATAAGTACCTTGCATACAAAAATGATGTACCCCATCTTCAAAGAACTCACTCTGTAGAAGAAACATAAGTTATAAATAATCATAACTATGTGAATCATGTTTTACATGAGGTAAGAAGAAATTACTAGACCAACTAACTGTGTAGAAAATTGAGGAAAACTTCCCCTGGGTTGTGATATTTTGGATGGGACTTGAAAGATAAATGTAAGGAATAGGAAAGGGAATTCTAGGCAGAGAGAACACAAGCAAAGGCCAAGCAACAGGAAGACATATAGCATGTTCAGAAAAATACAGATTTGATAAAACTTCTTAATTGGCATTCTGTAAAACAGCATTTAAGATTAAATAGTGCACTGCATTGCCTATATAAACGTATTGACTAATGCCTAGGACATACAAATTGCTTATAACTAATAGGCTACTCTCTGATTCACCAATGGATTTTATTCCCACTAGTTGAGTTTTACATTTATTGAGTCACTTCCCCAAATCTATTATACCTGTTATTATAATTACATACTTTAATTAAAAATTATGTAAATCAGGGTTTCTCAACCTTGGCACTATTGACATTTTGGACCAGATAATTCTTTTCGTAAGAGGCTTTCCTGTACTTTATAAGATATTTAGCAGCATCCCTGACCTCTACCCACTAAATGACAGGAGCACTCTCCCCGGAGTTGTGATAACCAAAAATGTCTGCAGACATTGTCAAATGTTCCCTGGGAAGCAAAATAGCCACTGGTAGAGTTGGGCCAAAGTATGAAGGCCTTGGATTTTATTTTTAGAGTAGACAATGCAAAACCATTGAAAGATTTTTAGTAGTAGAGTAACACCATGTAGCAATATATTTCAGAGGATAAATTTAAAAAGGCAAGACTGGATACAGAAAGACCTGTTAGGAGGCTAATTCCATTCAGCAAGAAAGTAGTAAGGGGGGTCTTGAGGAATATGGTGGCAGTGATGGTCAGAGGCAAATTGAAGAGAGATTTTGGAGGCAAACAGATGTCATTCACCCTACCTGGCATTCCTCTCCACTCTCTCTTACTCCCTGTGCTTGCCTATTAAATCCAGCCCAACTCAAGATTCAACTTAAGCCATCAAAAATGACATGTCTATGTCCTCCTCTGAACTGTTTAGTTCATTATTTGAGTCTCACTCAAGGGTTGTGATATTGTTAATTCACTGCCTAGATTATAAACTAGATTTTAATTCTAGATTATAAAATCCAGAACATGATTTTATTAATATTTGTTTTCTGTCCAGTGCCTAATACTATGTTTTTCGTATAACAGATGATGAATATTATTTATTGAATGAATTAGTATAACTCCAGCCTAAACTACTTCTATAGATTTATAAGAAGTGCACTTTGAATTCTCCTATTTGTAAGCATTGGGGGTGGAGGAGTTTCTGAACTCAAAGGAATAAGATTGCATTCTTTATAGATATTTCCCACAGTTGCTATCTACTGACATCACTAGAGGAAATCCATATTCATTAATCTTATAGCTTTTTTTATGAATTGCTCCTTGGAGAAACTCAGCAAAACAACACCCTCCCTCTCTCCTTAAAAAATAAAAAATAACTAGAGGATAGATGGCAACAATCTAGTGAAAATGATATTGAACTATGTTAAGTGAGCTATAAATGAGTGTTAAGCCAAAAACACCCATCTGGGTTTTCCACAAGTTAAACGTTTTTCCTGCCCACATAAACCACCAAGATCATTACTCACTATATTCCCTAAACCATATTCCAATTCAGTTGCTCATAGAAATCCTATTAGTTTCTACCCACAAGTGACAGGAATATTAATTGTGAACAAAGCTCCAATTACATATTAGGAAATAAGATACACTAGAGATATTTTTCTAGTAATAGAAACTAACAGACATATAAAGTCAAACTGAACCTCAGCCACTCTATGCATATCTCAATTGACTTTCTAAATCAGTCCAAATGGCCAAATTGTTCAAACTGATGTTTGATTAAATATAAATTATGAGCCTCATACCCTATTGGCAAAGCAAGGATGTGCAAAAAGAGCAAAAGTCAAGGTCTCTGCTAAAAACAATCTTACACGGGAGACAAACAGATTTAACTCAGGTATCAGTGGCAGCTTGGAGACTAAGGGAGAGGTTGGCTTTCCTGGTTACCTCTACTTCAGTCTCCTTTTTCTTCTATTTCAACTTATGGAGCATCTTGGAGTTTTACATATGCTGACTCCTATTCCATACCAGATAACACAGACATCATATCTATGCGATTTTCACAAAATTAACCCCACTCAGATAATGCCTTTGTTTGCACTAAGAATAAACCAATGGGTTAAGGAGATGGTGACGCTAAAAAATTACAATAGAATATTAGATGCATCAATGTTTTAAAATGTCCGTTGGTCATTTCCATCAATTTTGCTTTAATCTCTAACCTCTAGCCTTCCCTTCAGCCTCCTGCTTAAGTTGCTCCACCTTTATCATCTTTTCATTTCTCCTTTCTGAAAGGCACCTAAAGGTCAAATTCTCACCATTACTATTTTCTTATGTAAGGCATTCCAACCTTCTTTTTATTCTACCTCCTTCTTCCAGACCCTGCTCTGGAGCCTCTCTTTTCACATTCAAATAGACTATGAGTACATGGTCTGTACCTTTGGTGAGTGAAATTCTGGTACCAACCATTAAGATAATGTTTTTTTTTTAATCAGGTTACACCTATGAAAAATGGTACTAAGTGCCAAACTACTGATAATCCAATGTAAGAGTTTAGAACTGAGAGGACAAAGGGATAAATGGGACATTATCAGTCTGGGAGGCAGAGATCACCTAAAACAAAACAAAGGCTTGAAGGAAAGAAATTATATGATAACAAAAGTAAAGAAACTAAAGACACTAAAAAGCATATGGATTTAAAGATGGAGCAAACTACAACTGAGAAGCAAAGGCTTTGCATATCAGTTTGCAATAATAATGTTTATCCATCATTAATTAACATTCACATAGTGACCAACTATGGAACAGGCACTAGACTAGGTTCTAGGAGTTACATATTTCCTTGGTTCTTAGATGCATGCTTTCCCCTAAATTTTAATATTTCTGAAATTAGAATTTATCTTAACTTTTCAGCTATTTTTTTCCTGAGCAGGTGTTAATAACTAATCAAGTCCTTTCGACTCATGGAAATATGCTAATTCCTGCATTCAAAGATCTTGCTTGCCCTTTAGAAAGTGATGTATCACTTAAGGACATTGAGATAGATATGCTATAATAAAAGAGCTATTTATAGAAAATGTATCTAATAATGGCAACTTAATGTGAGTGGGAATTAGTGGAGGGTAGCAGCAGAGGGGTAGATGGATAGAAAGTGATAGAAGCCTGAACCAGGGTTATTTTATGGCAGCCGAAAAACAAGAATGTACATAATGGCTAGATATGTGTTATTTCAATGATTGAATAAGTTGGGATCACTGGATTTTTAGATGATTTGAACAAAAATTGAGAGACTGGTCAAAGATATTGCTAAGGCTTCAAACATGTGTTACCAGTTAGTTCATTGATAACTGCAGAGAATGCCAATGTAGAAGGAGGAGGCAGTGAAAGATGAGTTTTTCTTAGACATGCTGAATAATCAAATGGAAATATCACTGTATAGTTGGAAAAATATTAAGGAAGGAAAAGTAGGAAATAAAAAATTAAAGGTCATTGTTGTTTGTCAAAGATCCATTTTATTTTGCATTATTCTTGTGTGTAAATGAATTTATGAAAAATCATTATTATTTTCCTTCCCAAATATTTATAAATATAATGTTTCTGATATAGTGTACAGTTGGAGAAAATGTCTTTGTCCTATGTAAAAAACATTATACTTTCCCACAGTAAGCCTGCATTATAATTAAATGATAGTAATAATCCACTGATCACCTCTAAATGCCAGGCTCAGGGCTAGATGTTTGGGATCTAATAGTGAACCAAGTCTTTTTCAAAACCGCTAATTGAGACTTAGACAAAGTGAAAAGCTTTCTGATAGGAGGATTTTACTTGCCAAAGCCATTGAGCCTAAACATAGGTCATTTTTTAACCATAAACTCAGGCAGTTCCATTAGCCTGGCAATGACAAACTGTCAGAGAGGGGTTTCTTTACAAGGGCATTTGGATAGGATAAAAAACATCTTCAGTCTGTAATGACTAACATGAATAGTTTCATGGGAAATTAATCTCAAAGGAGGAGTCAGGTTATTGGATGACTCAAGCCCAGTTAGGATAACTCAAATCCCAATATGGAAAGTTTTCTTAGTTAATAGAAGCAAACTTAGTCCTCCATTATTTGGCCCTGTTTCCTTACCTAATTATAACACTGGCTTTGAATTTTTATGGAAGTTTGCAATATGCATTTTCATGTAAAGATTCCATATTTGCCCCCAGCACACCTACCCATAAAATACATCTTTTGAGGAATTACAGCAACAAAGATTCTAGAAAGACTGAATTTAGTGAGTCCCAAAAGAGAAGGCATAAATCACCCTTTTCAGATGAGCTTCATGATACCTGGTCAGAACTTTGAAAGTCCACCCCATTAGGGTGGTCAGAGCATGATCTTTTGCCTAATATTGATATATTCAAATTATTATATGGTGATGACACAAGGTTTTTTGTCCTTGAGACAAAAGGAATTGAAATATTGGAGATAAGGCATGTCCTCTGGGATTTACACAACAATTGGATGTAATGGCAATTCACTATAAAAATAGTTACATCCTTCTTCAGTGAAGTTCTTTTGTTGGTCATCTAGGGAGTAAATATGATATTTTATATCTTTATGATAAGGGCAATGGGTTTATATCTCAATTGAATGTTTTCATTGATGACAATAGTGAAATTCTTTATGGTTTATGAAAACCTAGTCATAGGATTTCCATTTTAATATATAAAAATGAGAATTGTGTGACTTAGTGGCTGGGTGCTTCCTTGAGTAGTTAGTGATTACTACTCTCATTGCTGGGCTCTGAAAGAGAAGAGGACAACCTCTAGGTCTGACAAGTATGGTCCTTTGTATTATTTTTATTCTTATTAATAATAGCTAATGCTGATAATACTCAGACACTAATTTAAACACTGTGCATGTATTAATACAGTTAATCCTTGCAACAAACATTCATCATAGGTAGCATTATAATTATTCTGATCTTACAGGAAAAGAGATTGAGAGTTTAACTAACTTGCCCAAGGTCATATAGCTAGCGAGTGTTGGAAGCAGGCGTCAAACCCGGAGTCTGGCACCAGACACCACTGTGTGACAGCCTTTCTGCACTATTGATACTTCTGCTGCTGTTGCTGCTGCCTGTATAGCTCATTGTATCCATTAATTATCATGCTCTGCATCTTTGACTCAATCCAAGACACTTAATCAAGAACTGTCTAGCATACTACTTCCTATTTGGCCATGATTTTCATAGTTGGTCTTCGTGCCATCAAAGCAGGAAGGAACTCCTTCTGCCAAACTCCCTCCTTGAAATGAATGAAATCCTCTATTTTAGGTGCTTCTCCTGGCCTACATTCATTGTGGGGCTGTACATCCTTTTCATCATTTTAATCAATTAAAATTTCCAAGTTTCTCACTTGTTAGAATTAGGTAGTCAAAAAAGTGTCTAAAATGTTTTCATAATGCTTCAGTTTCCAAAACCTACACACACATGCACACACACACAGTCACACTCACACTCATATGCCCTCACATGTATTAATTTGTAACTAGTTTGGAATACTATTCTTTCCTCTTCTCAGGGTCTCTCTGTGATAACTCAAGCTATGGACACATCTTCAGTTCAAGAAGTCAGCAACTTGGTTGCTATAACCTCAAGGAGACAAATAAGAAAATATGTTCAAATAGGTGAGGAATTCATTATTTTATCTATTGCTGTGGAAACATAGACAATTCAACGGTTTCTCCGCATTCAGGTTGGAGCAGGAAATCTCTATCCTTGAATGTTAATATGATCTGTCTCTCGTAACTATAGACTGGGGCTCTAAATGTTTCAGCAACTTAGCTCTTAAAAATCTTTTAAGTAATACCCACAGATATGGCCTGTAAAGCTCATCTATAGTGCTATGTTGTCTGGGTCCAGAGGGGTCTCCACTTCATAGGCCATTCTCTCTTCACCTCCCTATCCCAACTCCGAAAGTAGAGAAATTTCCTCCTTCTATGTTCCATTACCCATCCCATTTTCTGTCTCTGGATGAGTGACATTTATTTCATGGCAAAACCTTATCTTATTAGCATATGTTATTATTATTCATATCAAGAAATAACAAAACTTGGGGTCAAGAAAGTTAAACGAGTCATCTGAGATGACAAAGCTAGTAAGGGACAGCCCAGTCTCAAACTCAGGACTTCTGACACCCAATACCTGCTTTCTACCAAAACTTCATGTTCTCTGTTTGCATTGTGGAGTCCTTATGTCAGTTGATTCTTCTGATAGTTCCTGCCTTTACTTAACATCTCTTTCTTTTTGTCCTTGATATGATCTTACTATTCCCAATAATATCTATTAATTTATCATCAAATGCCCCTTGTTTGTTTGTTTTTTTTTAGATCTATTGCATTAACTAACAATGCCTTTACAGGAAGTCACTGTTAATCTTGCCAATGTAAATGGTCAAATTGGAAATTTCAAACAAAAATAAAATGAACTTCTAATTAATTAAATTAACTAGCAAATTATCATGCCTTTTTTTTACAAACATCCCACATTTGATGACATGGGTGCCACATGTTTTCTGGTAAAACAACCTTCAAGTCAAAGATTTCCAAAAAACTAAGACTATATATCACCTTACAGAATAATTTACTCACCCACCACTCTATTTACTTGTAGAGAGAGAAGATGTTGCTTGTGTTATTTTTCTAAAAAAAGATTTATTTACTTTATTTATTTCCCCTTCCGCCCCCCTCCCCCACTTGTTGTCTGTGTCCATTTGCTGGGTGATCCTCTGTGTCTGTTTCCTGCCTTCTCTTCTCATCCTTCTCCTCCAGTCCTCTGATGTGGGAAAGAGGCACTCTGCCACCTGCGCCACCTCAGTTCCTGGTTTCCAGCATGTCTCATCTTGGTTCTCTCCTGTATCTCTCTCTTGCTGTGTCATCTCTTGCTGTGTGGCTCGGCAGGGCCTGGCTTGCCGTGCATGCATGCAGGCTGATGGCTGGCCTGCACACCTTCTATTTTTTTTAATTTTACCAGGAGGTCCTGGGGAGTGAACCCGGGTCCCTCCATATGGCAGACAGACGCCCAACCACTTGAGCCACATCCGCCCCCTACTTGTATCATTTTTATCACGGGTAAGAGCCTTCCCAGCATTTAATATGGGCAATATGAAATGCCTCTGCGTATTTCTGCAACATGCTGCCTCTTACTAGAAATGGCCCCACATATCAATTCTAAGGAAGTTCTTATATTCTCTGCTTTTAAATTCATCTTCTCCACTGGCTCAAACCAAAAGATTTTCTGATTTCTAAACTTTTAGGTTGAAAAAGTACTACAAAGATATAAACACTAAGGGATTTTTTGACAAAAAGCTCTAGATAATTTGACTACAAATAGTTTTGTTTTTTTTTTTTTTTTTTTAAAGATTTTATTTATTTATTCATTTATCCCCCCCTTGCTGCTTGTGCTCGCTGGGTCAGCTAACCACAACATGTGGGCGGGCTTACCTTCACCAGGAGGCCCCGGGAACCAAACCCGGGGCCTCCCATATGGTAAACGGGAGCCCTACTGATTGAGCCACAGCCGCTTCCCATACAAATAGTTTTTGCACAAGCAATTTAATTAAAAGAAAGTTGATCAGTATTATACTTTAATCTTAATAATGATTATAAAAAGACATGGAGGGGGTCAATATGGCTCAAATGGTTGGCTGTCCATCTCCCATATGGAGGGACCTGGGTTCAATCTCTGAGATCACCCGGTAAAATAAAGAAAAATATAGAAGGCACACAGCCACCAGGCCCTGTGTGCGGGTGTGCCCCCAGGCCCTGCCAAGCCATGTAGCAAGTTGATGATGTAACAGGAGAGTGACACAAGGGAGAACCAGCAAAAGATGCACCGAAAAACCAGAAACTGGTGCAGGTGGTGAGATGCCTCTCTCCCACATCGGAGATTTTCAGGATCGAATCCTGGTGAAGATAGGAGGAGAAGGATGAAAAGAGAAGGCAGGAAACAGACACAGAGAACTGCCCAGCGAATAGACACAAAAACAGCAAAAATGGGGGTGGAGGGGTGGGGTTAAAAATGGATAAAAGTAAATAAATAAATAAATCTAAAATTAAAAAAAAGACATGGAGGAAAGTGGATGTAGCTCAAGTGACTGGGCTCCAATCTAACATATACAAGGTCCAGGGTTCAGTTCCTGGGGCCTCCTGGTGAAAAGCAAGCTGGCCTAGGTGGTGAGCTAGCCCAAGCAGAGAGCTGGCCCATACAGAGTCTGGCCTGTGCAGGAGTGCTGGCCTGTGCAGGAGAGCTGGTCCACACAGAGTGCTGGCCCATGTGGAGAGATGGCACAGCAAGATGACACAACAAAAAGAGAAACAGAAGAGAGACAATAAGAGATGCAGCAGACCAGGAGCTGAGGTGGTGCAAGAGATTGAACTCCGGAAGTTCCCAGGATCATTTTCTGGTGCCACCTAAGGAGAAGATAAGCAGACACAGAAGAACACACAGTGAGCAGACAGCAAGTGCAAAACAATGAGGGGGTGGGGGAAAGAAATAAATAAAATCTTAAAAAAAAAAAAAAAGACATGGATAACCTCAGTGTTTGGAATTTCATTCATTATAAATGTCAGTGGATTTGCAATCCTTTACTATTTTTGAGTCTGCTTCTCAGAATTTGGCAGGAGTGAGGAGTAGTGAGGTTCTCAATTTTTTGTTTTTAAATTTTATTGACTTTCAGACAATTATTCCTTCTTTGCAATGTTTTAATAATGGAAAATTAGAACTTTAGTGGCCAAAGAGCCAGATAGTATAAACTCAATAAATACTTGTCTAATGTAAGGATGAGCCAATTATCCCACCTGAGCAAAGGCATCCACTGTTACCCACTCTGGTGTACTATGAATCCTTTCAGAATTTTTTTATGCAGTTATTTTAATTTAATTTTACAAATAAGATGATAATACACATAGTGTTTGGTAACTAGTCATTATTTAAGCAGCCCACTAATTATTGGATTAAAATAATCTCATCATAATTTTATAGATGAAGAAAATGGAGGCTCAGAGAACTACTAGTTTAATTTTTAGCAGCTTAATTCCTATAGTTTGTTTCCAGGTTTCAAAAGTTAATGCTAATTCCATTTAACATTTTTACTTGACTTGTTTCTTCCTGGCATTGTGATATTTGCTGAACTATTCCAATCTTGTATCTGTGTTCTTTTATGGCCTTTGTATAGTGTCCAGTTTAATTAAAACATAATTCAGACTTTGAAATGTTTTTCTTCAGCTTTATAAACTTGGCTAGCCTATATAAAATTAATCTATTACCTGACTTAATTCAACTTAATTAAATTCAGCAAGTGTTTATTGAATACTTAATAGTACTTAGCACTGTATTAGGTACTGGTACTATAATTAGTTCACATTATTGGCATCAAATTTTAAAAAACAAGACAATATACCTAAAATTAAATTGTGTGGACAATTAACAGATCTCAAAAAGAAAAATATGCACTTAATTTTTAAATTAATTTTTATTTACAAATACTCTATATTCACGAAGTAAAAACTCCCCCTGTAAAACATGCGATCTCATTAATTCAGAATTGGGGGATATTCAAGCTTAAAATTGCCCAATATTTCATATGTAACATCTTCTGAAAGGTTTGCTAAGTAAATTTTTTTTTTTTTTTTTTTATTATGGGTAAAAATCAAAATTCTCACAATACATACAAACATTTGCAAAATGATATATAAATATATATGCATATATGTGTATTTGCTTACAAAAATGTTATTTATATATATATATACATATATATTTAAGAGGTGCTTAGATTACCTAAAATATTACATGGAACCCACTGGGATTCCCATGTTGCCCACCTCCCACACCTCCCACCACCCTTGTGAGTCTTTGCTCTTGTAATTGAGACTTAGTCTGCAGTTGTGGGGTGCCTAAGGGTTGCCACCTGAGAGCCTCCTTGTTGCTCAAATGTGGCCTCTCTCTAAGCCAAACTCAGCATATGATTGCATTACCTTCCCCCCAACGTGGGACATGACTCCCGGGGATGAGCCTCCCTGGCAACGAGGGATTAATACCAAGTGCCAACTGGCAACACAACTGGAAGGGGACCTTGAATAAAAGGGGGAAATGGTAAAGACAAATGAGTTCAAGTGGCTAAGAGACTTCAAAGAGAGTCGGGAGGTCATCCCAGAGGTAACTCTTACGCACACCTCAGTAGGAGCTCATAGAACATCTAAGTGCCTATCACCCCACTCAGTGGGGTTCCTGAGAGCTCTGGAGACACCCTGGTCCTATATAAGGGGGGATAGCCCCAGAAACTGATGCCTTATCAGTGGGTTCTATTTTGGAATCTGTGCTCCTGAGAGTGACAGAATTAGTCTAAGTAAATTAATGTTAACAAGAGTCCAGTATATAAAATCACCCTCTAGAGAAAATTGCCTGCAAGCAAGCAACAAATCAGTTGAAGGTAATAGATTTATTGATGTATCTGAAGAATTTTGTGGACTTCTATTTTTAACCTTTTTACTGAAGCTTCATTAAAGAATAGCATTCATTCATTTAAAAATAGTTTATATCAAAACCTTTTTAACACTCTCTTCTTTGCTCTCCCCTCCTCTCTTTCTGCAATCTTCCCACCTACCAACAGTAAAAAATCATGAGTTTTTACATTATTCACTAAAGAAGCACATTATTCTATGTGAGATATACACAGTCTACTCAGAAATTACATTTTGAAGGTGGCTTTTTCTGTGAGGCCAAGGGACTGTACTAGGAATAGTGATTGAAACTCAAAGGAAGATAATTTTAGCTTCATTATAAGATAATGATTGTTAAAGAATTTCAAAAATGGGAATTCTTTGGTGTAGCCCTCCACCCAGAATTTGCCCTCCAGGCAAAAGCAGCTTGAAACAAGGAAAGCAGTGTAAGAAACAATTGAAGTGGATGGCTTGGGGCAAAACTTATCTGCTTTAAGGTCAGCAATAGAATTCCTGGAAGAAGAAGATCTGTTTCCTGTGAGGTAGTAGGGGCATACAAATTCCTGTAAACAGGGGAGCTTTTAAGACTATTATCAAGCACAAGCCCAGGATAAGACTCAGGCTCAAAAGACAGAGAGGACCCTGTACTTTGCAATTGTCTTGGGTGGACCTTCCTGAGAGGATGGTTGACACTCAAGAAAATCTCTGCCATATCACCAACTGGTTACAAACTCAAGATACATATATCTCAGAGAATAAAAGATTTAACATTTTAAAATATTAAAATGTACAGTGTGCCACAAAAGATTATAAGACAAAGAAACAGAAAATTATGGCCCACCAAAAGAAGAGGGTAAACATCCAGAAAACACCAATGAGGAAGACCAGAATGTGGACATACCAAACAAATACTTTTAAAAAATGGTCTTAAAAATGCTCAAGGAGATGAAGGAAAATACAGAGAAAGAGCTAAAGGATATCAGGAAAACAAATAATGAGTAATATGAGAATCTTAGTAAAAAGAAAGAAATTTTAGAAAGGAACCAAACAGAACCACTGGAGTTTAAAAGCATAATAACTTAAAAGAAAAATTCCCAGGAGGGTTTCAACAGGAGCTTGGAGCTGGCAGAAGAAAGAATCCATGAACTCAAAGACAAGAGTATTGAAATGAATCAGGCTGAGGATTAGAAAGAAAAAAAGAATTATAAAAAGCAAAAATAGCCTAAAACACCTCTGGAACACCATCAAGCATACCAATATAAGCATTATGGGAGTCCCAGAAGGAGAAGGAAGAGAGAATGGGGCAGAAGGAATAGTCAAAGATTTCCCAAACTTAGCAAAATACATGAATGTGCATACCCAAGAAGCCCAGAGAACACCAAATAGGATAAATATGAAGAAAAATACACCCTATAATATATTGATCACAATATCGAATGCAAAGGACAAGGAGAGAATTCTGAAAGCTACAAGAGAAAAGCAGTATGCTGTGTACAAGGGAGTCCCAGTTAGATTGAGTGCCAATTCCTCGGCAGAAACCATAAGGGCAAGACAATAATGGATTGAAATGTTTAAAGTGCTAAAGGAAAACAATTGCCAACCAAGAATTTTATATCCAGTGAGACTTCCTCTCAAAAATGAGGGAGAGATCAAGACATTCCCAGGTAAACAAAAGCTGAGGGAGTTCATCAAAACTAGACTGCCCCTACAAGTAGTGCTGAAGGGAGTTCGTCAGACTGGTAGAAAAGAAAGACCTTCAGTAAAGGTAACCATTTGGATAATATAAATAATAGTACTATTATAATGAAATTTAGGCTATGTAACTCCACTTCTTACTTCTTACAGATACTAAAAGGCAAATGCATAAAGAGTAGTGATAAATCTATGGTTTTGGACAGACAAGGATATAATTTGTAACAAGTACAAAAAACTGAGGGGACAGAGGGGTATAGGAAGAGTTTATGTGTATGCTATAGAAGTCAAATTGCTGTCAAATCAAATATGACTTTTATATATTTAAGATGTTAAATTTTATTCCCATGGTAACCAAAAGGAAAATATATGAAAAATATATCCAGATAGAAATAAGAAGCAACTCAATATGGTAAAATTTTAAAAATCAAATAAATATGAAAATAGGCATTAACAGAAGAATTGAGGATCAAAAAAGCATAATAGTTAAAAAGACTAAATAGCAAAATTGCAGAACAAAATCCTACATTATCAGTAGTGACTTTAAATTAAATGGCATAAACTCTCCAGTCAAAAGGAAGAGATTGGCAAAATGTATAAAAAGCAAGACTCAACTATATGCTACCTTAAATGTAAAGACATATGTAGGTTGAAAGTGAAAGGTGGAAAAAAGATATATACCATGCAAGTGTAACCACAAGTGAGCTGAGATATCTATACTATCAGATAAAATAAATTTGAAGTCAAAAACAGTTACAAGGGACAAGATGATCACTATGTACTGATAACGGTGTCAATTCAACAAGATAACATCACAATTATATATGCAACTAACAGCAGAGCCCCAAAATACATAAAAGGAGAAAATGACAGATTTGAAGGGAGAAATTGATGGGTCTACACTAATAGTAGGTTTGGTGGTTTGAAGCTGTATGTACTCCAGAAAAAACATGTTCTTAAATCTAATCTCTTTCTGTGGGTGTAAACCCATTGTAAGTTGACATTAATTCAATTAAGGTGTGTCCCACCTCAATCGGGTTGGGTCTTAATCCTATTACTGGAATCCTTTATAAGTGAACGAAATTCAGAAACAGAGAGGGAAAGCCACAGAAGCAAGAAGTTGAAATCAACAAAACACAGTAGAGAAGGGAGAGACCAGCATACTCCATCATGTGCCTTGCCATGTGACAGAAGAGTCAAAGATTGCCAGCAGCTGGTTTTCTGGAATAAAGCACCACCTTGATGATGCTTTGATTTGGACATTTTCCTGTCCTCAAAACCGTGAGTGAATAAATTCCCATTGTTTAACCCAACCCATTCATGGTATTTGCTTTGATTCAGCCTAGGAAACTAAAATAGTAGACTTTAATACATCACTTCCAATAATGGATAGACCATCTAGTCAGAAGATTAATAAGGACATAAGACTTGAACAATACTTTAAACCAACTACATATATTGGTTTAAAGTACATATATGGAACACTTCACCTAACAACAGCAGAATACATATTCTTCTCAAAGACACAGGAATCATTCTCCAAGATAGAACATATCTTAGATAACAAAACAAGTCTCAATAAATTAAAAAACACTGAAATCATACAATGTATCTTCTCTGACCACAATAGAATGATGTTACAAATCAATAAGAGGGAGAAATAGAAAATTCATGAATATATGGAAATTAAACAATGTAATATTATACAACCAATGGGTTAAAGAGGAAATCACAAAGGAAATTAGGAAATATATTGAGGGGGATGAAAATGAAAACATAACATATCAAAACCTATGGGAATGCAGCAAAGGTGATACTCAGAGGGAAATTTATAGCTCTGAATGCTTTCAGTAAGAAAAAAAAAAAAAAGGAAGATTTCAAATCAGAGACCTAACCTCCAAACTTGAAGAACTAGAAAAAGAAGAGCAAGCTAATCACAAAGCAAGCAGAAGGAAGGCAATAACAAAGATTAGAGCAGAGGACTTTATCATGAAAGTAAAATGACAATTTATGCAATGAAAGAAAATATCTGGAAACCACATATCCAATAAGGGTTTAATAACCAGAGTATATAAAGAAATCCTACCACTCACTTACAAGAAAGGGTGAATAACCCAAGTGAAAAATAGGAAAACAACTTTAATAGGCATTTCTCTAAAGAAGATATACAAATGGCCAAAAAGCACATGAAAAGGCTCTCAATATCATTACCCATTAGGGAAATGCAAATCAAAGCCACAATGAGATACCACTTCACACCCAATAGAATGGCCACTATTAAAAAAAAAAAAATTACAAGTGTTAAAGAAGATGTGGAGAAATAAAAACACTTATTCATTGCTGGTGGGACTATAATATGGTGCAACCACTGGGAAGACAGTTTGGCAGTTCCTCGGAAAGTTATGTATAAAGTTACCATATAACCTTGCAAACCCTTAACTATGTATATATTCAAAAGAATTGAAAGCAGGGATTCAAACAGATATTTGCACCCTGATGTTCATGGTGACAATATTCACAAATGCCAAAAGATGGAAGCAACATAAGTGTCCATCAACCAATGAATGGAAAAACAAAATGTGGTATATACACCCAGTGGATATTATTCAGTTGTAAAAAGGAATGAAGTTCTAAAACATGCAACAACATGGATGAATCTTGAAGACACCATGTTGAGGATATCATGTTGAGTAAAATAAGGCAACACAAAAGGACAAACATTGTATGATCTCACTGATATAATTAGGTATGAAACAAGCAAACTCATGGTCAGAATCTAGATTATAGGTTACCAGTGTGAGAAGAGAAAAGAGGAGGAAGTGGGGGGGGAACAAGAAATAATTTCATAATTCTTAATAATAAGTAACTATATTTTGTACTGGATATAATTCATAAGAATAGTTATTTTGAGCAGCTATACATAGCAGCATTGAACTGAAAAAAACTTTGTGCCGATTGCCTAATTTTGCTTAAAAGATTAAATTGATTTTTTTCAAAGATTTTTTTTATTACTTTATTTTTTTCTTTATTTATCCCCTCTCCCTTCCCCCAAATGGTTCCTTCATCTGTCTGCCCAAAGGGAGTGCCCAACAGGCTAAGCCACATCTATTCCCCAGAGGCTGTGACATCTGCTGGCTTGTAGCCTCTGCTTCTTTGCAGCGGGGGCGGAGTCTAGCTCTGTTGCAGTGGCATCTAGCTCTGTTGCGGCCTGAGGCAGCATCTGCTTGTCTTCTTTTTTAGGAGTCACGGGGACCTGAACCTGGGACCTCCCATGTGGTAGGCAGGCACGCAAGTGGTTGAGCCACATCCGCTTCCCTAATTTGATTTTAATAAATAAAAAGTTTTATTGCTCCAATTTCTATAATGTTGTATATGTGTACATGCTTTAGAGGTAAGCATATACAGATGCAAATCATTGGAGTGTGACCTCAGGCAAGTTATTTAAACATTTTTAGTCTCAGTTTGCTCACATGCAAAATGGTCATAGTAATAATGGCACCTACTCATAGAAGCATTTCTCATAGAGTCGGGAACATAACATATGGAACACTTAGCATAGTGCCTGGCACATAGTAAACATCCCATAAATAACGTGTATTATTTAACATTTTAAGTTAATAAAAAAAAAAAAATCTGCCACACCTAGATTTCCCCTAGAATGCCATTCCTTTAAAATCATTATCTTCCTCCTTTCGGGAATTCTAATATTGATACTGTAGCTTCTATGGGACTAATTTACTGAATTAATTCTACTGCCAGGTAAATTATTTTTATAATACTGGTGTGTATCTATTCTTACACCACCCTATTGCATTGATGTGATGCCTGCACTTCTAGATTTAGCTGCTGATCACTGATTGGTTTTCAAAAGATTAGTAATTTTTTTTCTTTTTACAAAACAGAATAATATTTTCTTCCAAGTAATTTCCATATGGCAATAAATCAAAAACAGAATTGCCATCAACTCCAAACTTTTGCATTCTTAGACAGTCAGTAAAGAAAGATGGGCAATGATGTGTGTGGTTTGCAAGATATTTCCATTTGTAATTTTAAAATTTTAGAAAAATTAATTACTGGATGAAGTGCCATTCATTCTGATTGTATAGAAGTGTTTAAAGTTCCCTTTTGCTGTTTTTCTGTGCACTTAAATTGATGATATTTGTGTTTTAGGCATTAGTTTATCTCATCTCAGTCACTATAATAAGAGGGTACACACAAGATTAAGATTTCACTCCTGGACAAGTATGAGCACTATGTATGATAACTAATTCAGTTCAACTTGTTAGAGATGCAGAATAATTTATTTTCAGGCTTAATACATTTTCCTCTTAGAGCTTCGACTTACAATGGTGGCAACTTGGAGTACCCTCTTACCAATTTTAATAAAGTGCCAAGACAAGAAGAATGAATATCTCCTGTGTACCTCTCATTCACCAGCAGATACCCTCTTTCTCATTTGCCTTGATCCACCCCTGGTTTTGTTTGTTTTTTTAAGCAATGATTTTATTGTAAATTCCTTTAAACAGTGGAGGAAAATATAAGAATATCTACTTCTCCACTTAAATTAAAGATACATTTTCAGAAGATTTTGGGAGACTTCCTTATTTTTTAAATTATTAAAAAAAAAAAAAAGGCTTTAGATTACATTAATGCTGCATAAAAAAAGTATAAGGGATTCCCATATACCTTACTCCTCCGCCTCCCACACTTTCCGCATTAACAATGACCTTTGTTAGTGTGGTATATTTGTCACAATTGATGAACCCATATTGAAACATTGCTACTAACCATGGACTACAGTTTACATTATAGTTTACATTCTGTCCTGCACAATTTTGTAAGTTATGACAAAATATACAATGGTCTGTATCCATCACTGCAATGTCATGCAGGACAGCTCCAATGTCCTGAAAATGCCCCCATATTACACCTATTCTTCCCTCTCCCATCCCTCAGAACCTCTGGTGGCCACTGCCTTTACATCAATGATAAGAGTTCTTCCATTGCTGGAATAATAATAAGTCTATAGTAGAATAATAAGAAGTCTACTTTAGTCCATTGTTCATTCCCCAATCTTGAGGATTGGGGATGGTGATGCCCACTCTGCTTCTAATTGAGCGGGGGCTTAGATCCCATGGGGCAGATGGATAGCACTATCTTGCTTGCAGTTGCAGACTCTCTCTGTTCCTTGGGATGGGCATTGTCCATCATCATCTCCTGGGTGAGTCCAATGAACTGGAGAATAGGTCTTGCAACTCTGCTGAAATTCAGGGCTCAACTGGCACATGGATGGACCAAAGATTTACATTTCTGGGACATATATTTATCAAGTATAGTGCTAATTATAGGTTCAAATAAAAGGGGCAGAAGAACCATGTGTGGAGAACCTATAAATGAGTCTAACTCTGTTACACTGGGGAGCATAAATTCCAAAATAAGGCCCACTGACAGGGTGCCGAATTCCTGAGCTGTCTGTCCTGCTTATAGTTTCTGGATATCTCTAGAGCCCTCAGGAGCCCCGCATTTGAGGCACTGTTTACTGTGGCAGTCAATGAGATCCTACTGAGACTTGCGTAAGTGTAACCTCTGGAATGACATCTGGCCTCACTTTGAAATCACCCCTGGTTTTTAATCCCAGGTCATTGTTCCTCATTCCTACAAACCAATGGTCTAAAGACATTTCCTATAAGCTCTCATCTTAACTAATTACTGCATGTGACTCAGTCCCCAAGAGTCCCACACAAGCCTGGGTGTGAAGCTAAATTGTCCAATAAGTGAGAACTTCTAATGAGAAAACCTTATAGTGTCAAACCTTCTATTGTAATCTGCAGTTCTCACTCTGAGCCGGCAAGGCTCAAGTCTTTTATTCATCCTATATAAGTTTAGCCCTGAATGTTTGCAAGACTATTGGGATGAACTTCATTTTTACAGAAATGATTCACATACTTTGGTCATCTTAGGCAAGCATGTTACTCATCTGACTTTCTTGGAGCCATTTCCCCAAATTAGCTAATTCATCAAGGCATACACATCCAGATTGGGATTTTTTTTAAAGAAAGTTTCTTACATCAGCTTTGCACCTTACTAAATTGAACATACTTCTCAATGAGGTTAGCACAATTGAAATGTTTTGTGCTGAGTTTTGCACACTGAGCATATATTTCATTAATTTGCTTCAATATTTTATATGAAAAGCAAATAATTCTACTATAAATTTATAATATATGAGAATTTTTGTTGAATAGTGGTGCACATTTGAAGTTACCTGACACCTCTAAAAAGTGAAACACAAGAATCACATAAGGGTATTGAAGTTGTAGCTGGCTATCTCCAAAGGAACCAAAAGAATCGCATTTTAAACAAAGAATGACAAACTGACATTTACTGTAGTTTGCTCCAAAGCTGTTTAGTATGAGGACAGGGTACACTGGCATGTAACATTCTTTTCACAGTTCATTACATAACTTAAACTATAATAAGAAAAAGATGGGACATACAGCTATTTTGTGAGCAAAAAAAATGTATTCTCCAGAGAAAACAGACTGGTTAGGATTGTTATTGTTTGCGTCTTTTTTAGGTAGAGAAAAAATATGATTTGATTTCAGAGTATATTTCTGTGATTGATTCGGTAATATGGTTTTAAGAATATTCCTCATGCTGAAATTAATGAGAAAGAGCAGTGAAGCAAATGAGCCAGGAGCTACTCAACTTGCCTAAGAAAAAGCCTGTTAGAAATTAATCCAATGCCTTTGATTCATAATCCCACATCTCTCAAAGTGACCATAGAATAATAAGATTAAGATTATATTAATTCATAAACATAAATATACGTATTATATACTACAGACAATATCTAATATGTTTCTTTGTTTCTGGTGTCAATGCCACTTCCTCACTAGAGATTTGATAAAAAGCTTAACCAGGTGTAATGAGAGGAAATATGTCCTGATCCTTCATGGATCTCTCTCTTTTATCATCTTAGTTTTTATGGTTTTTCATTTTCTCATGCTAGACTGAAAAACTAATAGCAGAATATTCTTGTTCTTATTTACACACGGTCAATGTTTAAATCTGAAGTTAATTTTTTCTCTTTCTATGCCTCCTGAAAACTTCTTCTGTTTGAAGACATCATGGCTCTACATAATTTCCTGTAGCCCTGTCAGCCACTTTTCTTGGCAGCAAAAGGTGTGGATTTTACTCTTTAATGACTTCACACCTACTTATATGTGGGTTATAACTATAGAATAGTATTATAAACTAGGCTAGAAACTTCACATTAGAATGCTCAGCCTTATTTAAAACAACTGTTGTATGTTTTCAGCAATTTAGATTGTTTTAAATACTGTCATCTGCATCTAAATGTCCCAATTTATTTCTCCCTAAATGAGTTGTCACAGTAACAGAGTTTATAATAATGTGGATGGTAGCTTACTATTGGAAACTTTATTGTCTATGAGTCCAATGTATTGTTAAAAAAAGGAATTTTTATAGTACTACAAAATATATAAAAATATTCTTGAAGGCATAAAAACACTTTTAAAACAACAGTGAATGTGATTTTTGAGAATTTAGCTTAGATTTTAGGTGGAAGAATATAAGGAATTTCTAAAGTCTCTTTCTGCTCTAAAATTATAAGATTCTAATTTTAGATTTTAATCCATTTGTTAAAAATCTTGATTCAGCTTTCCAAGATTCTTGAATTCATTCCCTCCTTGCAGTTTCCTCAGGGGTTTAAAACAGGCTTGTGCTTTGGATCACAGAAGGGTTACAATGGGGGCGGGAAAGGATCATTGGTGGAGGGTTTCAAGGATGGGGGTTTCATGGGAGGAAGTTCACCTGAATATACATAAAAGATATAAAAAATTGTTCAAATGATCAAGGGGTGGGGCATGGTCACAGTGGGTGGAGAATCACTCAATAAATGAGAGAATACTGAATTCCCAGCCTGGAGAGTTCTGCCACATTCTCCGTGGGGGCAACAACAGTCCCCCAAGTGCAGGGGCAGTGTCTGGCTAAGGAGGATGGTCCACTGATGGGTTCTTGTTATTGATGACTAGCCTTACGAGTCTTTGCTCTTGAAATTGAAACTTAGCCTATTGTTATGGGGTGCCTAAGGGTTGCCACCTGAGAGCCTCCTTGTTGCTCAAATGTGGCCTCTCTCTAAGCCAAACTCAGCATATGAATGCATTACCTTCCTCACAGCATGGGCCATGACTCCCAGGGATGAGCATACCTGGCAACGAGGGATTACTACCAAGTGCCAACTGGCATACGACTAGAAAAAGACGTTGAATAAAAGGGGGAAAAGGTAAAGACAAATGAGTTCATATGCCTAAGAGACTTCAAAGTGAGTCAGGAGGTCATCCCAGAGGTAACGCTTACGCACACCTCAGAAGGATCTCATAGAACACCAAAGTGGATATCACCCCAAACAGAGGGGCTCCTGAGGGCTCTGGAGACACCCAGGTCCTATATAAAGTGGGATAGCTCCAGAGATTGATGGCTTATCAGTGGGCTCTACTTTGGAATCTTTGCTCCTGAGAGTGACAGAGTTGGACTCAAATAAGTCCTCCCTGCACATGGTCCATCAGTCCCTTTTATTCAAACCTATATGTGGTGTTGGAGTTTCTAGGTGTACTTCCAGAGACTGGGGCCTTTGGCCTGCCCATGTGCCAGCTGTGCCTGGAATCTCAGTGGAGCTGCAACTCCTACTCTATAGCTCAATGGACTCACCCAAGACACCTGGCAGGGAGATGATGATGGACAATGGCCATCCCAGGGAATGGAGAGAGTCTGCAGCTGCAGGCACGATAATCCCGTCCATTTTATCCATGGGATATAATCCCCCTCTCACTTGGAGGTGGAGTAGACATCATCATTCCAGACTCCTCAGGATTGTGGGAAGAGCTATGGACTAGAGTAGACTTACTGGTATTCTGTTGTAGACATATTGTGATTCAAGCAATGGAAGAAATTATAACATTGATGTGGAGCCAGTGGCCACTGGAAGCTTTTGGGGCAGGGAGAGGGAAAAGCAGTTGTAATACAGGGGCTTTTTCGGGACTTGGATATTTTCCTGAGTGACATTACAACAGATATAGGCCATTTTACACCAGCATATAACATAAAGAACTGTGTGGGAGAGAGTGTGGTCTACAATGTGAACTATGGTCCAAGCTTAGTGGCAAAGCCTCAGGATGTGTATATCCATTGCAGGTGATGTGCCACACTAATGAAAGATGTTTATATGGGAGGTGTGGGAGGTGGGGAACATGGGAATCCCGATAATTTTTGTGTAACATTTATGTAATCTAAGCATCTTTTAAAATATTAATTTTTTTAAAAAAGGCAATAAAAAAAGAAACCTGGCTTGTGGTCATCCAAAATATTCTGTTGTTTCAGAGAAATGTGAATTCTCGAGAAAGCTTCTAAAACCAATCCAGCTTTCACAAGGTCCTTATCAATGCCCCAAAAGATTACTGTCAACTGCAATAGACTTTCTGATGCTTTATAAGGCACAGTGGTGGTTGTCTGTCCATCTTCTGCTTAGGATGTTAACCATAGGTTATGGGGCTAAAACCCCTACAAAAAGGAGCTTTGGACACCCTAACACTTTCTACAGAGAAATCCTGGACCTTCTTGCAATGTTCTCTCTTTTCTCCCATACTAGCTCCTCACCACATGGTCAGGTCTTTCTTTTCTTTACCTAGCTCCTTTTAACTTCAGCTCTAGTTCTCAGCCCTATGTTCACCCCTGGAACCCGAAAATATAGTTGAAACTTAAGTTTTGACTCTGGAACTCTATCTCTTCAGATACAGTTTGTTCTGGCTCCATCTTATTCTGACCATGCCAAGGAATAGCACTGACATGAGTAAGCTTGACTGACATCCCTGCATGAGCCAGAAACAGATTCATCCTATTTCACACCCTCCTGCTCCACACCAGGATTTGTGCACATGCCTCTTAAACATTCTCCTAACTTGAAACTGTCCCTTTCTAATCCGTTCTCCATATCTTTGCTGTTAGCAACCTAAAACACTTTCACATCTCATTAAAGCCGCTAATAATTCCTCACTGCTGTAAGATCTAGTCCAAACTCCCAAGCCTAACAATATCTAATCCTACCATCTAACTCAGGGCTTCTTAACCAGAGGTCCATGGAAATCGTGGAAAGATTTCAGAAGGTCCATGAGCTTGAATTGAAAATTCAGAAAAACATTCTTGTGGGGATGTGTTGGTGTGGGTGTGATATATTTATTAAATAATACATAGTATAGTGTCGACTTAGGATGATTTTTATTTTAATGGAGTGTATTCTGAGTGCAGTGAATAACTGCCTGCAAAAAGGTTGGTAAGGATGGTGGAGATGGTTTTATGATGCTGTGGGAAAACTCGAATTTCTAAATGTTTGCCAAAAATCACTGTTTAAACAGATGTTGAACCGTTTTAGGTTATCAGGTATTTGAAATTATGGGAAAGCTGTAAAAAGTAATGTTGAATAATCCTAAAATTTAATTTAAAGACATGCTGATGTCATAAAACTATCTGCCTCTATATTCTGAGAAAGGGTCCCTGATTTTTACAAAAGGGGTCCGTGGAACAAAAAAAGGTTAGGAACCCATGATCTAACTGTTCTCTACCCCTCTGTTCCAGTCACAGCTGTCTACTTACTGTCTTCAGAACCTACCAAGCTTATTCTACCTCCCATTTAGTATGCCTGCTTCACCACCCTCTTAATCCTACCTAGTCTTCAGGTCCTGGCTCAAGCTCACCTTCTTCGTGAGCTTCTTCTGAATGTCCCATTGTCTGAACCCTACTTGAATACATTTAGCAAAGTTTGGTGATTCCAAGAATATGTTGTCTGCACTATTCACTGAGGTACTTAACTAAATGCTGTTCTTATGTTGTTATATATGGCTATCTAATGTGAGTGATCAGTTTTCCTAACAGTAGGGCAAGAACTGTGTCATAAAGTTCTTTAAATCTTTCATTTGATTGACTTGCAAGATTGTGATTTTAGTCAACACTTGGTTGAAGATAAAGAATGGTCTAGAGTATTTCATAAAAATCTTTCCTATCTCTGTATTTCTCAGATCCTAGACCCTGAGGTTTTTGTTTGTGGAGGCTATAAATACAATTCTTGTTTCCAAACACCCAAATGGACTAATATCTAAATACATCTGCTAAATTTATCATTTTGCATGGGTTTTTAATTTCCATGAGTAATCTGTTTTGAGTCACACAAATTCTTTTCTTTTTAAATATTTCTAATCAGACCTTTGATCAAGAGGCAGAAGAGAAGAGTGATTAAGCAGTTGATCACCTGGCTTGAATCCTGGCTCTGCCACTTACTAGCTATGAAACCTTAAGCAAATAGATTAACTTCATTTTGCCTTTATTTTTTCATCTATAAAATGGAAACATTAATAATGACTGGAACTACTTATTCGGTGGTATTAAGGATTAAATAACATATACATCAAAGCAGTTACATATGGTAAACACAAAATACATGTTAGATCTTTATATTATCAATCAATATTCTGTAGGCTGACTCAAACATAGATATAGCACATAGGTTTCGATGTAACTCTTTTTCTGAAATAGACAAAACTGGTATCAATATTTTTCATATTCTGATCTGATTCACAATTTTGAAGCAGACTAAAATTAATGAAAGTGATTCTTGTCTTAGTCACTGAAAGAGAAGGAAGTGAATTCCCTCATCCACATGGTTCAGAAGCACAGAGGGAAAACTGGTGAAAATGAAACCAAATTTCATCTAAAATTTCCTTTATAATTCACCTTAAAAATGAGAATTAATATTTTAAATGTTTTTGAAATTGCATTCATTATTATTAATTCTATTCAACTAAAAGAATACTAATTTGCTGTGAAAATGTATTATTGTCATCAGTGCTAACATTTATACATAGCTGTCTTAAACCACAGTGGAAACAACAGAATGAAAGGAAATAAAAGTCTGAACAATAAATGTAGATGCTGAGATATTGAGAATGTGAAACATTGAGAAGGCTATTAAAGAAAAGGTTTATTCCAAACACATCCCAACTAGAGCATTTACCCCTTCTGTGGCTTCTCCTTAGCATTTTCATCTCTCTCCAAGGTTCTTTCTGTACCCCTTAGAGTTCCTCATAAATCAACAGGAATACATCATTAATAATCAATTTTACTTGATTTGAATCAAACATTTTAGTGAATTATTTGGAAGGATAGCAGTATTTAGATATTTAGATTCTGCAGTGGTTTTTTCCTTTTCAAAATGTATCTGAATTATGAGTTTTTTAGCTATCATCAAATAGGACTAAAAGAATTGTAGTAATTTATACATTCTTTGAAATTCTGGTAGTCAGTTCATGTCATTTAATATTGATTTTATAAAGCACTAGGAGGCGTATTTCTTGTACTGCCTCTGCCATTAGCTTAGTTGTATGGCCTCGAGCAAGTTACCTAACCTCCCTGAATTTCAGGTTTCTTTTAATACATAATAAGAGGTGGTTAAATCCCTTCTAAGTTTATGTTCCTAAATTTTTCATAGGATCTTTAAGACAGTCAACTCATAATAAAATGCATCAAATCTGTAAATTGGGATTATAGATCATCTACCCTTTTGTTACTGTCCTGTTTGCAGAATTTCGGGTGGGAAAATAAAACTTTTCCATTCAGATATTTTCTATTTGAGAAAAAAGTTATTTAATAGTAATGGTGACCAATGTAGTGACTTGATAGTTAAGAATAAAATATCCAGAGTGGATAAATACAAGTTATATTACTGATAATACACCCTGACTTCTTTAAAGCAAAGTGAACTATTAAGGAGCCTCATCTATAATTTAATCCTGTGGTTTAAATTTGATCTTCCACTACATGCATTCAATTCACAGTTAATCCAAATACAGGAAAGGGAAAGACTTTGGTATTTAAAGTAATTCTTATGTAACTGAAGCATGGCCAAGGAGAATATCTATAATAGAGGTTGACATAGTGTAACATAAATTCAATTGTTCCATGGACTCTGTCAAGGGATTAGAGAAGGGAATGTGACTCCACCCTCTAATACTGAAAGGAGAGAATTCTCTGGATACACCAAAGTGTAGACTGGATCTATTATAATGCTTCTACCATGGGAATTAGCAGAAGTTAAAATTTGACAGAAATCAATCTGTTTAGTGAAAATCAATCCAAGGGCCTAAAGGAAACTAAGCAGTTATCTTGAAGAAGATCACACTGCTTCATGCCATTCCTGTTCCCTTTTAATTTTTTTGCCTGGTCCTTTGAGTTGACAGAGTTATCCTGAAATGCTGGTCTGGGCATTGGAACACCAAAATCACTAATTCTGCCATTCTGTCTGTCCAAAGAGAATGTGGTTGGCTGAATCTGGTGGGGTGGAGCCCAACAATTTATTTTAAAAAGCTCTCCATGTGATTATAATGCACACTAAAGTTTCAGGAACACTAAGATTTCATAATTTCACCATGCTTCCCCTCCATCCCCACCCACACCACAAGAGTAATAAAGCTTAGATTGATTAGAGATATTAGATCCATTTCTAATTTCATTTGGTTCCATTTTATTAAAAGAATTAGTGATATCTGGGTACCTTGATTTTTTATTATTAAAGAGTTTTAAAATAGTACTATTAAAATCTAAGTATTCTTTTCAAATATCAGTTCAACAGAATACTTCAATAAATATGCACTAATCTTAGCAACCTTATATTTCAAACAATCTCTTAATTAGAAAGGTAATAACAAAATCATTCTTTCATATTTAGGAGAACTCTAGCAATATCCCATTCCAGATATTAAAGGAAGAAAAAACTCTCCCTGTATTTTCTCCTTTGCCTAGCTAAAAGTAAGAATAGTTCTCCAGAAATTATAGCCTCCAGATAGTTGACAGAAGAGGTATGTAAAACAGGATTTTAATTTTTCACCGATAAGATAGTCAAAGGCTAGAAAAAAATGATGCATTATTCTTTTAGATAAAATTCAGCTACAAGTTCATTAAACAAGTTAGAAATGTATTTGTATCCCACATAAGAGTCTGGAGGCACGCAGTCCAGAACTGAGAGTACAGTTCCGGGGTGTCAGGAACTCAGGCCATTTCTATCTTGTTGCTCCAACCACATGTGACTTTCAAACTGTGAAAATCATGGTCCAAAATGGCTGCTGAAGCATCAGCCTATTCCCTATCCCCTACCCCACCCCATTCCCTGGTAACCTGTATTCTAGATTCTGACTCTATGAGTTTACTTATTTCATATCTAATTATTTCCTATCAGTTAGATCATACAACATATGTTCTTTTGTGTCAGGCTCATTTCACCCAACACAATGTCTTCAAGGTACATCCATGTTGTTGCATGTATCAGAACCTCACTGCTTTTTACAATAGGATAATATCCATTGTGAACATATACCACATTTTGTTTTTCCATTCATTGGTTCATGGACACTTAGGTTGCTTCCATCTTTGGCAATTGTGAATAATGCTGTCATGAACATAGGTATGCAAATATCTATTTGAGTCCCTGCTTTTGATTCTTTTGGATATATATCTAGAAGTGGGATTGCTGGATGTGATGTGTCATATTGGTCAGGTTATGTGCCCAGTTGTTTGGTCAAGCAAACACTGGCCAAATTAAATTGTAAGGACAGTTAGTGGACTTAAGTCATCAGTGAGTTAATTGCATCTATGGCTGATTACATCTATAATCAGCTGAGGAGATTGCCTTCAGCAATGAGAGACATCTCATCCCATCAGTTGAAGGTCTTAAAAGGAGAAATGATTTTAGCAGTCAGAAGAGAGAGAATTCCCATCTCTACTTCAGACAGAGAGCTTCTCCTGGAGAATTCATTGAGGACCATCATCAGGGTTCCTGGTTTGCAACCTGCCCTAAGGAATTTGGACTCATGCATCCCCATAGTTGTGTGAGACAATTTTATAAAATTTGATACTATTAATATATGTTTCCTGTCAGTTATTTCCCTAGAAAATCCTAATACAGCTTGGTACTGGAAGTGGTTCTTGAGAAAAAGAATCTTTAAAATGGGATTACTGAATTGGTTCTGGGGTCTTTGCAATTGGCTCTCTACTCTGATTAGATTCAAAGGCACTAATGACTCTGTTTCCAATAATCAAGAGGCCACTTCATGGACTATTCATGGTATGAGTTGGCAATAGAGATATGCAAAATATCTCCATTGGATATGGCTACTTCCATGCTTATAAAAGGCAAGTCTCTGGTTGAGAGTGTTGACACCTTAACAGAATTTTGTGGAGTTAAAAGATAAATGATGGGAGGTGGATGTGGCTCAAGTGATTTGGGTTCCCATCTACCATATGGGAGGCCCCGGGTTTGATTCCTGGGGCTTCCTGGTGAAGGCAAGTTGGCTGGCACCGTGGAAAGCTGACTGCCAGCACCGCCGAGCTGGCGCAACAAGATGACTCAACAAAGTGAGACGCAGAGGAGAGACAGTGAAAGATGCAGCAGACCAGGGAGATGAGGTAGCTCGGGTGACTAAGCGCCTCTCCCCCACACCGGAGGACCCAGAGTCAGTTCCCAGTGCCTTGTAAAGAGAGAAGCAGACCCGGAAAACACATGGCGAATGGACACAGAGAGCAGACAGCGAGTGCTAAATAAATAAATAAATAAATACATAAATAAATAAATAAATGATGTTGACTGGTTGTTCCTAAATACACTGGATACAGTTATAAAAGAAAGAGCTGAGCTTAAGGCATCAAATTTGCAACTTAAGCACTGCATAAATGATGTGAAAGCTTTTATGTGTATTCTGAAAAAAAATCTTGTTTCATGCAGCAGCAGACTTGAGACCTCTGAAAACCAGACTCAGTCTCATTGTGTGAGTAGCAGAGTTACAATGGAAACTAAAATCCCAACCTTGCAGGGTGTCTGCTGTTAAAGTGAGGCACTGATTGGAAAGGAATGGAATCCTGAAAATTGGGATGGAGACATATGAGTTGATAATGATGGCAATAGGGACAACCATAAATTCTGCTGAATTTTTGCCAGATAACCTGTAACAGTATGCCTTGAGGAAACATTTTCTTGACTTCCAGTCTGTACTGTGGAAACAGCCACCCAAACCCCAGTCTGCCCCAAGGAGTCTGCCATCCAACCTCCACCTGAAGAGCCTAATCCTGTCACACCAGATGAACCTGCAACAGAATGCCCTGAGGTAAGTGGCTTGCAAGACATTTCTAATCCTTCTCATTACTCATCCCCATCACCCCTCTTTTCTTCCAGACCTATAACTAGACTAAAGTCACAAAAAGCCAACAAAGATGAGGTACAAAGTGCGACCCATGAGGAAGTGTGCTATACTCCAAAAGAACTGCATGAGTTTTCCAACCTATATAGACATAAATCAGGGAAATATGTGAGGGAATTAATGGTGGTTAGAAGAGATAATGGTGGAAGGAATATAAAGTTGGATCAGGCTGAATTTATTGATATGGGCCACTAAGCAGGGATTCTGGATTCAATCCTCTAGCTTGAGGGGTTAGAAAGAGCTCTAAAGGTTTGTTCAGGTGACTGACTGAAACATGGATCAAAATACAGCCAATTCTATTTTGGAATCTGTGCTCCTGAGAGTGACAGAATTGGACTCAAATAAGTCCTCCCTGAACATGGTTCATCCGTCCCTTCTATTCAAACCTATATGTGATGCTGGAGTTTTTAGGTATACTTCCAGAGACTGAAGCCTCTGGCCTACCTATGTGCCAGGTGTGTGTGGAATCTCAGTGGAGCTGCAACTCCTACCCTACAGCTCAATGGGCTCATCCAAGTCACCTGGTGAGGAGAAAATGATGGGCAATGGCCAGCCCAGGGAATGGAGAGGGCCTGCATCTGCAGGCAGGATCATCCCACCCACCATATCCATGGGATATAAGCCCTCTCTCACATGGAGGTGGAGTGGACATAACCATCCCAGTCCCCTCAGGATTGGGGGAAGAAATATGGACTAGAGTGGACTTGATGGTATTCTGTTGTACACATATGGTGATTCTAGCAATGGAAGAAATTATAACAATGAGGTGGAGCCAGTGGCCACTTGACATTTTTGGGGCAGGGAGGGGACGAGAAGTTGAAATACAGGGGCTTCTTTGGGATTTGGAGGTTGTCCTGAGTACCGTTGTGGCAACGGATATAGGCCATTTTAAATCAGCACACACCACTCAGAACTGTGTGGGAGAGAGTGTGGTCTACAATGTGAACTGTGGTCTATGGTTGGTGGCCAGGCCCCAGGATGTGTAAGTCCATTGAGGGTGGTGGGCCACACTTGTGGGAGATGTTTGTGTGGGATGTGGTGGGAGGTGTGGAAGGTGGGCAACATGGGAATCCTAGTGGGTTCCGTGTAATATTTTAGGTAATCTAAGCACCTCTTAAAATATATTTATATATATATATATATATATAAATAACATTTTTGTAAGCAAATGCACATATATGCATATATATTTATATATCATTTTACAAATATTGGTATGTATTGTGAAAATTTTGATTTTTACCCACAATAAATAAATAAATAAATAAATAAATAAAATAAATAAATAAATAAAAATATGGCCAAAATTACCTGAGGTCAAAATGCCATAACTGCCATGGTATACTGTAGATGAAGGGATCCAAAGGCTTAGAGTGATTGGAATGGTAGAATAGATTTATCATGTAAGACCTGCTCACCCACCCCAGGAATGTCCAAAACCCACACCGTTCACTGGGATTGTGAGGAAAAATTCATGAGACTAACTCCATCTTCCCTGAAGAGCTCTGTGATTGCTCTTCTCTGAAGGTCAGATATTACGTTGGGAACTGCTGTCACTGGGATCCTTAAACACTATGGGGAGGATTGGATCCTAGGTTGGCAGAAGTCAATTGGCTGCACTCAATCGACAAAGACAAGGTGAGTGTGGCTACCATAATGAACAGCAGACTGAAAGCAGCAATCAGAATAATCTGAGTCACATAGACCTATGGCTTTGGCTAATAGACCATGGAATACCTAGAAGTAAAATAGATGAGCATCTACTAAATTCCTTCTTGATCTGTATAAGCAGAAGAGTTCTAGGTGAAGTGAATAAGAGTCTAACATGAATTATAGAAACAGAGAGGCACAGCCCCTTAATCAATTCCCAGACATGAGACAGTTTACAGACCAAAGCCCCTTGAATAAGGGGAAAGCCAGGTACGCTTGGGGAAGGACCCTGTTACACTGCTAAAAACTACTACTAGCCACTACTCCAGACTTATTGATAAGGCATTTGCATATCAGAGGAGGGAGATAAACCCAACAAAATATACAGGGGCCTTCCACCACACTGAAATTTCTAGGTATCCAGTGGGGTGAGGCATGTCAAGATATCCCTTCAAAAGTAAAAGATAAGCTATTACATTTGGCCCCTCCTATGACCAAGAAAGGGATACAATGCTTAGCTGACCTCTTTGGAATTTGGAGATAACATATTCCTAATTTGGGTGTGCTACTCCAGCCCATTTACTGAGTGACCAGAAAAGTTGCTAGTTTTGAGTGGGGTCCGGGACAAAAGGAGGCTCTGCAACAGGCCCTGTGGTTGCTGAGCAAGCTGCATTGCCACTTAGGCCATATGATCCAGCAGATCCAGTGGTGCTGGAAGTGTCAGTGGCAAATAGAGATGCTATCTGGAGCCTTTGGAGGTTCCTGCAGGAGAATCACATGCACACTCTTAGGAATTTGGAGCAAAGTCCTGCCATCCTCTGCAGATAACTACTCTCCTTTTAAGAAACAGCTTTTGACCCGCTACTGGGCCTTACTAGAGACTGAATGCTTAACCATGGGCCATCAACTTACCATGAGACCTGAGTTGCCTATCATGAGCTGGGTGTTGTCTGACCTACCAAACCATAAAGTTGGGCGTGCACAGCAGCACTCCATCATAAAATGGATTTGGTATATGTGCGATAGGGATCGAACGGGTCTTGAAGGCAAAAGTAATTTACATGAGGAAGAGGCCCAAATGCCCATGACCACCACTCCTGCCACATTATCTTTCTTTCCCAGCCCACAACTATGGCCTCTTGGGGAGTTCCTTATAATTAGTTGACTGAGGAAAAGAAAATGCAGGCCTGGTTTACAGATGATTCTGAAAGATACGCAGGTACCACTGCATCCCCTTTCTGGGACGTCCCTGAAGGACAGTGTTGAGGAGAAGTCCTCCTAGTGGGCACAGCTTTGAGCAGTGCACCTATTTGTTCATTTTGCTTGGAAGGAAAAATGGCCAGAGGTGTATTTGTACACTGATTCATGGGCCGATGCCCAATGAGAGATGTCTCATCCAATTAGCTGAAGGCCTTAAAAGGAGAAGTGATTTCAGTGGTTAGAAGAGAGAGAATTCCCATCTCTACTTCAGACCACCAGCTTCTCCTGGGGAACTCATCAAGGATCTTCATCAGGGTTCCTGGCTTGCAGGCTGTCCTATATCATTTAGACTCATGCATCCCTCATGGTCATGTGAGACAATTTTATAAAAATCTCATAATATTTACAGATATCTCCTGTTGTTCTGTTTCCCTACAGAACCCTGACCAATACACCGGGTCATATGGTAATTCTATACATAACTTTTTGAGGAACTGCCAAACTCTCTTCTACATTCCCACCAACAATGAATATGTTTCTATTTCTCCACATCCTCTCTAACACTTGTAATTTTCTGTTTTTTTTTTTTTTTTAATAGTAGCCATTCTATTGGGTGTGAAGTAGTATCTCATTGTGGTTTAGATTTGCATTTCCCTAATAGCTAATGATGTTGAGCATCTTTTCATGTGCTTTTTAGCCACTTGTATATTCTCCTTGTAGACATGTCTATTCTTTTGCTTATTTTTTAATTGGGTTATTAGTCTTTTGATTGTAAAGTTTGCTGAGTTTTTATAATAAATAGATATTAAATTTTTCAAATGCTTTTTCTGCATTAATTGATATAATCAAGTTAGTTTTCTTCCTTGGTCTCTTAAAATTAAGCATTACATTGATTGATTTTCAAAAATTAAGTGAAAATTGCATTCCTGTAATTACCCCACTTGGTTGTGGTATATTACCTTTTTTGTTTATTGCTGGATTTGACTTGCTAATATTTTATTGAATATTCTTTGTGTATATGTTTAAGAGTTATATTCATCTGTAGTTATATTTTCCTGTAATGCCTTTGCTGGGTTTTGGCATTGAAATAGCATGGACCATATATAATGAATTTGGAAGCATTCCCTCCTCTTCTATTTTCTGGAAGAGATTGTATAGAATTGGCATATAGTTCTTCTTTATATATTTGGAAGAATTCACCAGTAAAATGATCTGGCCCTAGAGATTGCCTTTTGAGAGTTTTTAAAATTATGAATTCAATTTCTTTAATTTTTGTAGGGCTATTCAAAATATCTATTTCATATTGGGTTGTTGTAGTTTGTATTTTGAAGGATTGATCCATTTAATCTAATTTGTCAAATATATGTGTGTAGAGTTGATCGTAGTATTCCCTTTTATTCTTTTTATGTCTTCAGGTTCCATAGAAATATCCCTGTTTCATTCCTGAGGTGGAAATTTTATCTTCTCTCTTTTTTTCTTTCTCACTGTTGCTAGAAGTTTGCCAATTTTATAGGTATTTTCAAGGTCCCAGTTTTTGGTTTCATTGATTTTTCTTTATTGTTTTCCTATTTTCAAATTCAGTGATGTCTGCACTTATCTTTATTATTTCCTTCCTTCTGCTTGCTTTGGGGTTATTTTGCTATTCTTTTTCTAGTTTTTTAAGATAGTAAGTGGATTATTGATTTGAGCCCTTTCTTTTTTTTTTTTTCTTTTTCTTTTTTTTCCCTAATATAAGCATTTGGTACTATAAATTTCCCTCTCAGCATGACATTAACTGCATCCCACAAATTTTGATATATCGTGTTTTTATTTTCTTGCAGCTCAATGTATTTTTAAAATTTCCTTTGAGATTTAACAGAATGACAGACACTAGCTGCTTTTACAATCATTTATAATGATTGATGAAAGAAATAAAATTTTATAAAACATATTGACAATTATTTTCTGGTAATAAGATTATATTTGCCTTAAAAATTGGTCAAATATCTCCTCCACAGAAGCTTTGAACAACCAGCAGGAACTGGCAGAAACATCTTCCTCAAAGCTCCAGAATACAGCTAAAGGTCTACAGTAACAGGGTGAGCACCTAATTTTTTTTTAAAAAAAAGGTTACTTAAAAGCAGTAGGATATCATGTCACCCTGGTAGGCCAATCCCCCAGCCCTCAGCTGCTTAGCACAAAACTGGCTTCACTCCCAGTAAAGATCCTTGGTCTCAGTTTCAAAGGTTGTAGAGTAACCCTCCTGCACATACTGGGACCATTCATGCCTGGCCCAATCAATCTGGTGGTGGCTTGAGGGACTTGCCATCTCAAATCTTGCCCTTTGTATAGGACGCAGTTCACAGAGCTCTCCTATAGAACAATGTGGGAAAGCAGTCAAGTGGCTGCCTGGGACAAGGGATTGCTGACTGTAGGACACAGAGTGTAGTGTTCTGGACCATAAGGAAATTGTTTCCTAGGGAAGAGGGAACATTCATAACCATGTAAATGGGGGAATTCCTAGGGTCAACTGCACTTGCCCAAGGCAAGATGCATATGCAGAAAGGACCAGAGAGGCCCCCTGGTCCATGCTTTCCTCTGAGCTATTCTCTAAATTCACCATATGGATAAGCACTGAATGAGAGTACTTGCACAGATCACCCTCTAAACACTAGGAAAGATGTTTTCTTTTTTTCTCCTCCTCCTCCTTCTTCTTTTGTTAGCTCCTAGCATTTAAGAAAAGCTCTATCATAACACTAGCTGGATACAAGCTTAAAGAACAGGAGCCTCAGAGTCTAAATTCCAGTGATGACATATTAAAATATCAAAATGTCCAAGTATCAAAAAAAGGTTATGAAACATACAAAGAAACAGGAAGTGCTAGCTCTGCCAAAGGAGAAGATTAAAGCATTAGAAAGCACCAATGAGTAGGACCAGAGCTGGAACATACCAGGCAAGGCATTTTTAAAAATAATCCTAAATACACTTACAGAGCTAAAGGAAAACATGGACAAAGAACTATAGGAAATCAGGAAAATGATAGATGAACACAAAGAAAATATCAATATAGATATGGAAATAAACAAAAGGAACCAAACAGAGCTGATGACCACAGTAACAGAAATTAAAAATTCCTTGATGGGTTCTACAGATTAGAGCTCACTGAAGAAAGAATCAGTGAACTCAAAGATAACACAACTGAAATCATTCAGTCTGAAGAAAAATAAACAAAGCCTGAGGAACCAGTGGGACACCTTCAAGTGTACTAACATATGCAGTGTGGGAATCCCATAAGGAGAAGAAAGACAGAAAGGAGCAGAATGAATATTCAAAGAAATAATGTCTGAAAGCTTCCCAAATTTAACAAAAGTCATGAATATATACATCCAAGACCCTCAATGAGCTCCAAACAGAATAAACCCAAATAAACTCACACTGCATCATATTATATTCAAACTGTCAAATGTCAAAGATAAAGAGAGAATTCTGAAAGGCTCAAGAGAGAAGCAATGTGTCCTATACAAGGGAGCCTCAATAAAATTAAGTGCTGATCTCTCATCAGAAACTATGGAGGCAAAAAGGCAGTTGATGACATATTTAAAATGCTGAAAGCAAAACAATGCCAACTAAGAATTATATATCTGTAAAGACCTTTCTTTCAAAAATGAGGGAGAGATTAAAACATTCCCAGATAAACAAAAGCTGAGGGAGTTTGTTACCACTAGTTAGGCCCTACAACAGAAGAGATGCTAAAGAGAATCCTATAGGTTGAAGGGAAAGGACAATATACAATGGATCAAAGCTACATAGAAAAATAAAGATCTCTGATGAGGGTAATGACATGGGTAAATATAAATGCCAGTACTACTTTATTTTTGGTTTGTAATTCCAATTTTTTATTTCCTATGGGTTCTAAAAGGCAAATGCATAAAATGTAATGATAAACCACAAGTTACATGTTTATACTCGTAAAGTACATGTAATTTGTGACAAGAACTACATGAGTGGGGGGATAGAGGATTATAGAAGCATAGTTTGTATATACTATTGAAATTAATTTGGTATCAAAGCAAACAAGATTGTTATTGATTTAGGATGTTAAATTTAGTCCTCATGGTAACCACAAATGAAATATCAGAGAAAATGCAAACTTATAGAGACAAAAATTAGATTACAGTTTACCAGGAGTAGGAGTCAGGGGGAGGGGAAGTTAATGTATAATAAATGTAGGGTTTCTGTTTGAGAAAATGGTAAAGTTTTAGCAATGGAACGGTGGTGAGGGTACTATAAGATGGTGAATATAATTAATTCCACTGAATTGTATGCTTGGGTGTGGTTGAGATGGGAAAGTTTATGTTGTATATATGTTCCCACAAATAAAAAAACATAAAGCAACTAAAGAGACAATGACACCTAAACGCTATACATGATATTAGAGGGATCTAGCAAGGGAGAAGATAAGGTTCAAAGGAACATATATTGGAACATATAAAAACTAGAATATAGGCTGTATTGTATCAAAGCTAAATTTCTTGAACTTGATCATTGCACTTAAGGTGGTAACATAAATACATATCCTTGTTCTTAGGAAATGTACTTGGCAGAATAAAGTGTTTAAGGAGCATGATGTATACAACCTACCTTCAATTATTTAGAAAATGGATTGCTATATTAGAAAGAAAGAAAGGTAGATAAGTAGATAGATAGATAGATGGATGGATGGATGGATGGATGGATGGATGGATGGATGGATGGATGGGAGGGAGGGAGGAAGGAAAAGCAAATGTGGCAAAATGTTAAAATTGGTGGATCTGGGTATGGGGAGGATAGGGGTATGTTGGAGTTCTCTGTACATGGTTTGTATTATTTTTGTAACTGTCCTGTAAGTTTGAGAAAGTTTCAAAATAAAAGTTTTTTTTTTTTTAAATGAGTCTATTTTCTGTAATTATTTTCATATAAATTATGGATATACAAATGTGGGTTACAAAATCAGATAACATTGAATCACATTTCACTTATGTGACTTATTTCAACTACAAAATCATCAGTTTCATTTGTCACAATCTAATAATTCTTATAATGTGATGCATATGGTTCTTCTCTAAGCACTGCCTTTCAATATCGAGTTTCAAGATTTATGGCAACAAAAAAAGAAGGAAAAAACAGTGTGATGCAGATCAGAATTAGCATTATGACTCGGAGCCAGATGATGTTTCCTAGATCCCTAAGTCTCCCAAATAAGAGAATGAATTCTTGAGAACAGGTTAAAGAAGGGAGATGCAGTCTGGCCTGGCCAGTTTTAATTTTCCAGAATGTCCAGGAGGTCAGGGTGGCACAATGAGCAAGAAGACAAGGCCAATGTTGAGGCCTGAGACAGATGACACTTGCTCCATTTCCAGTCACTGGAGACAATCTAGTATGTCCTTAAAAAGGATAATTTATGGGATCAGATAGATAGAATCTGTTTACATGGCTTACAGTATGATGTTGGTTGAGTTTTTGTTTTGTTTTTTTAACTCCCTGCAGCCTTGAGTAGTTCATTCTGTAAAGCAGGGATAATAATGCCTGCCTTAAAGTGTTGTTGCAGAGGTCTACCTAAAAAAATATGTCAAGTGCTTGGCACAAATTAGAGTCTAGGTAAATGTTCATTCACTTTTTCCTCATTCTGGGCCTGTGTATCAGTTAGTAGGATTCAAATTCTCTAAGGAAGTCATTGCTCTAGAAGAACCTATGGTTAAAGGAGAGGTATATGTCGCTAGTACAGTCATGGATTTTGGAACCACAGTGCCTATGTTCAGAACTTACTAGACACGTAACGGTTGGAAAATTCTGTAACTCCTACATACCTCCTTTTTCTTATCTATAAAAGTGGGGAACAATTCTACATATCTCCTAGGTTTTAGTGGATTGAATGGGTCAATATATGTAATGTGTTTAGAATACTGCCTGGCATATAGCAAGCACTCTAAGTATTCTTTTAGTAGTAATATCAGAAAATACAATACAAAGTGTCTTAGGCTGCTCAAGCAAATACCATGAAATGGGTTGGCTTAAACAACGGGAATTTATTAGCTTATGGTTTTGAGACTAAAAGAAAGTCAAAATCAAGGAATCATCAGGGTGATGCTTTCTCCCCAAAGACTGTGGCCTTCTGGGGCTGGCTGCTGGTGATCCTGGGGTCCTTAGCTTGTCATATGGTGGCATCTCTTGGTCTCTTCCTTCTCTTCCAGGTTCCATTTCAGCTTCTTGCTTCCTGTGCCTTCCACTTATAAAGAAAGAACCCCAGTAGTAGGATTAAGACCCATCTTGATTGGGCTGGCCACACACAGCTTAACTGAAGTAACCTCATCAGAAGGTTCTACTTACAATGGGTTCACTCACACAGGAATGATTTAGATTTAAGATGATGTTTTTCTGGGGTGCATACAGCTTCAAACCACCACACAAAGGGATTTAGTTGTTGTTTTTTTTTAAGAGAAATGTAAATTCCAGAGGTGGGGGGGGAGGAATGGAGGGGAAGGGAAGGGAAGGAAGGAAAGGAAATGGAAGGGAAGAAAGAGAGAGAAGAGAAGAGAAGAGAAGAGAAGAGAAGAGAAGAGAAGAGAAG
>JAKSZT010053887.1:1206537-1313740 GCA_026826555.1 Tolypeutes matacus | reverse complement strand
AGAGAAGAGAAGAGAAGAGAAGAGAAGAGAAGAGAAGAGAAGAGAAGAGAAGAGAAGAGAAGAGAATATTTAAAACATTCTTTTCCTTTTTCTGTGTAGTTGGGAAGAAAATTAATAAATGCTTGTGCCAGGCAAGATAAATGAGATGCCTTTGGAGTTAATCTTAGCGTATTTTAATTATTTGTTTTTGAAGAAAAAAAGAGGCAATGAAGAAAGTCAAAGAAAAGGCCTTTCAAAATTAGTGATTGAGAATAAAGGGTAAAATAAGAGGGGGAAACTGTTGTGCAGCAATGTCACAGCCATTGTGGATTCCATTTCAGAGAAGAAAAACTGTGAGTGACAGATAATCACTTCATTTGTTTTTTAAGTCTCTGGAGATAGTCCTTGATGCAAAAGTGTCTATGGGGAGCTCCTCAGTGACATTCCACTTAAGGGATTGACATCTCATAGTACTTGTTGTGAAAATTGGTTTTGTTTTGTCTCCTAAATGCATAACCTTTTGGCTTTCTTTTTAATAATTGTTGGCAGCTAGCACTGCATAACAGCATTGAGTACAAATACCCCTGATGATGATGAATGGATTGAGGAATGTGGGATGCATTGTTCTGAAAGGGTAAGGCATATGTCTATGTAATTGCTTCACCTCCCTTAGGATAGACAAAGTTCAAGGAAATTTGAACACAGATGACTCACAAGACATGTTCTTTGGGTTTACCCAGAATTCATTTCTTTAACTACATTAACCTTTTCTCTCCTCACTCATCACATATGCACTCACTATGCAGGGCATGTTGCCAAGATGTTCAGCCACTTTAACTTTCACACTTTTATTTATTGCAGCATCTTCTCAAAGACAGAGCACTTAAAAACACTGAGGTAAAAATCATCCATTAAAATTGGGCTGGCTTTCAACATGTTTTAATTATTGAAGTTTCATTTTAAGAATTATTCTTTCATATTTTATTGGTAATATTGCCCATCAGTGTGTGCTAATTTGAGTTTTGAGAAGCCTATTCTAATTTGATGTTTTCCAGTTAACAACTGTATGAGAAACTATATTTTGGCAAAACAAAACAAGACTAATTAAATCTTTGGAAGGCCAAATTCCTAAAACAGTTTTGTTGGAATGGTATTTCAATTGATATTATTTCCCAAGAAATAAGATGTTCAACAAATAGTCACCCAGACACTTCTTGAAACTTCTATTGCCTAGGAGCTTACTGCTTTTTGAGGTAGCCCTTACTATTGTGGAAGAACTTGAACACTTAGATGGTTCTTTCTGGTCTTGAGTTGAATTGTTAACCCTGTTATCTCACAGCCCATGTCTGTTCTTATTCTTGGAATATCTGAGAATTATAATTATATGCTCTCTTCTCCAAGTTTCTGTCCCACCTGATATGATGTGTTCACCACACTGAACATCATTTTGGCCATTATCCTGAACAACCTTGTTTGACAATGTTTCTCATGAACTTAATCACCAGGCTTCAGGATATAATATTCCAGCACAATCCTGTAGGTCAGAGGAGTTAGAGTACTGTAGAACTTTCATATACTCTCTCCTCACCCTTCTTTCTTTGCCAGAAGCCTTGAGTTGTGTCAGTCTTTTTAGAAGCAGCTTGCTGCTCTTCAAATCCAGATTATGGCCACTAGAATACCTTGGGTTTTTTTCAAATAAACTATTGTATAGTTAGTCCATTCTCTACCTGTTTGTTTCAGCAAATCTAGAGGATCTATTTTATTGGTTTAAGTATTGTATAATGCTGAGGGCCTCAAAATACAATGGTTAAGAGTACGTATTTCAGAGACAGGCTACTTGGATTCAAATCTCAGCTGTATCATTTCCTGGCTGTATGGCCTTGAGAAAATGACTTGTTCTTATGTTCTAATTTCCTCATCTATGAAATGAGAATAATATAATATATAAACCACATAAAAGAATGTGTTTGCTGCTGTTATTTTATGTTTAGCTGTTTCTCCCAGCATTGTGTTATCTGCAGACTAGAATACCATGCTTTCTATGCATTAACCAAGTCATTGATAACATAGCAAATAGAATAGCAGCAAGGTCATACCAACAGAAATACCCTCATTTCCCTTTAAGTTTGAGTTTCAAGAGCAGAGTGGATGTTCACTCACCATTCTGTCTAGAATGTTGGAAGAAGTAGCCTCACAAAGTCATGAGGAGGGCTTTGAGATAGCAGCATGGCAGGCAGATCTAACTCCCAGAGAGCCGTGGATTACACTCCCCATCTTCCCACATCTTCCATGACCCCAAGTGATATAACGGGTATTAGAAGGTTCTCGTGGGAACACAGGGATTAGTTAAGAGTATTAGGTAAGAGTACTCTGGAGAGAAATTGATGATGTGCCTGTCTAGAGTTCTGCTGTTTGGACAAACGGGTGTGCAAATCAGAATGATTCAGTATGGATGTCCCCCACTAAAGTTTGGATTTAGGATTTAGCTGTGTCTCTGCAGATTGGAGAGGCAGAGACAAAGCAGGAGCTGAGGTGGTACCTACATACTATCCAATTGCAAATGCAGCAGGAGGACTGTAATCACCTGTGCCAAGTACCAAACCAGAAGGATTACCTTCAAGGGCCATTATAGATCATGACCTAAAAGCAGATGACTCCCTCCCCAATGATGCCTTGAAGTAGTGACATTATAGACTCTTCCAATTACATTTCTTGTATATCTGAGATTTTTCCAACTGTTGTGATTCTATAAGATGTACACACTACATAATAAAAGACACCCTCACACCCAAATTTTCCCACCATTGTCTCTTTTTATATGGTGGTGTTCTTTTATCTTCTTAAAACTAAAAAGTTCAAGGGTACTCATACATCAAAGGGTACTTTGCATCAAAGTGTAAAGTATACATTATTTCACCACTGTAGATAAAGTATTCAAACACATTGTTACCAAATTATACTGAAATGGCTTTAAAATATTAAATAGTATGTTTAAACATTCCATATGATGCTTCTTTTTTTAATCTAGTGTAAACTACAGGCTCCCAAACTTTGGGGGTCACTATATCTGTTCAGACACAATTGAAAGCAAGTAACAGAAAATCATATTCAAGCTGTTTTAAATAACATTTGTTAGCTCACAGGAGAGGAAGTCCAAATGTAGGCCAGTCTTTAGGATATTGTTGAATTAGTGACTTCACAATGTCTTTAGGAACCCAGTTCTATTCATCTCTGCTCTTGTATCCAGTGTCAGATTTCTCCTCTCGTGGTCAGAGGCTGGTTTCCAGGCTGGGTCACATGCCTCTTCAGACAAGTGCATTTAGAAGAAGAACAACCTTCCTCTCTTCAGAGTGAGGAAAAGCTGGGTAGATAAATCAGGTTTATTTTTATATTCTAACTTTAAACTAATTACTGAAAAGGGGGATGGGATTACCCTTAGTTCAGGCAGGTCCATCCTGGAACTGACATCAATTTCCAAAACTATATGCTGCTATAAAATGGAGGAGCCATGGAATGAGTGTTGGGAAGTTAACTATATGGACCTCAAGAACCGGAAACTCTTTTGTTGAATCTGAAGAAAACCATGGACCCTGCTCCCCAAAACATGGATACATACCAAATTTTGCACACAATTAGAGGGGGCTCACAGGACCTCCTGAAGTATACTTAAAGCTCTTCCAGGAGTCCATGCATCTCAAGCTAAGGACCTCTCTTCTAAACTTTGACTTTGAGTCCGATGGTTCTAAGAGTATGTCTTTCTTATTTCCACTATAGGACCAGAAATTGCCATAAGTTTCCATTGATCTCCAGAGAAGTAAGGGCATCAAGTATGTGGTCTTTGGTCTTAACCTGTTTTAAGTAGTCTGCTACTAACCACGGACACCATCTCTAAGAGTTCCAGATTCATTATTTCTCCATCCTTCCTATATGTTCTTCTGGCAGCTATCCCTACCACCTGACCTCCTCCAAGGAGATCTATCCAGCTAGCAGGTCACACTGACCCTTCCTTTCTCTTTGCCTTAGGTTTATTTCTTTAAAAATTGTTCCCTTAATTCCTTTACTCTGCCTCAAAATATCCCAGATTCTAAAGAACAAATTTATTAAGTACTTACTGTGGAGTAGATATCCTAATAGGCATTTTGTCTACATTAACTTGTTAAATCATTAACTTTAATATGTTCTTAGGGAAAATATTATTAATCTGTGCTAAGATGAGGAGGCCAATGCACAGAGAGGTTAGTTAGCAAGGGGTAGAGAAAGAACTTGAACCCAGCTCTGTCTGAGTCAATATCATACACACTTTCCACAGTTTTACCACATCCCTAGACTTTATATGTTCCCCTAATACCTCCCTCATTTCAGTTTTGTGCATGACACAAACGAATCAGCTTCCCAAAGAAGTCTCTGTCAAATCTGTCAAATGCCTTTTAGTATTTTAAGTATTTCAGATTCAAATTTATATAGAGCCATGAAAAAATTAATTTCCAATCCAGAGCTCATCCTTCAATTCACAATCATTTTATGGGAGGGGAGCATTTTATCCTAGTTTTGTATCTGATGCTCCCACCAAAAGGGATAGATTTTTTTTCCCCCGCCAATCACAAAATCTCGATTTTTGCTCTTTTTTCTACTGCTTTTGGAAAGCTCTTAAATTGACCCAAAAACCTGAAATATTTGCTGTATGATTTTTAAGTGAAAGATACAATAATTTTCTATCTTCTTTTTAGTCATAACTCTCTTTGAAGTTATCCTGTAGTTTTTTTAATCTTCTTATTCATGTAGACCAGTCCTCTTCTCCACATTCCAGTCAGGGGAGTGGAATCACAGACAGAAATAATCTTTCTACAATCTATTATTGTAAAGAGAGACAGAACCCTCCTTTCAAAGCTGCTTGTTTAAAGTAAGCATAATCACACTGCAGTTCTGTGATATTGATAACGCAATCAAATACCTTCCTCTCTTTGAGTCAAAAAAAATCTTCCTTTTTATGACACATGTATAAATAACATCCACAACATTGAATGACACACATGTAAAAAAAAGGGATGATAGATCAAACTAAAGCTTGGGTATCTTCACTGTCCTAGGACTGGACCCTGATGGAATGACAAAGAAAGTAACAGAGAAAAGGGGCTTTGTAGATAGATGGGGAAAGGACTGGGCTAATATCAAAAGTGTTTAACAACTGATATTTCAAAGGCCCCTACCAGAGTGCATGCCACTCTTAGCCCTGGTGCATGGTTCTAGAGGCTGCTGGCCATGCTAAGGTTTACAAATTTAGATACTGGATAGTAGGGAGGTCTGTAGAGTCCTAGAGGAAGTGCCACAATCATGAGGGTGCACTCAGGGGCCTGAGGACAATGGCTAGTTACTTACTGGAATGAAAGTATTCCAAAACTGAAGCATCTGGCCTTAAAGGTTTGAACCTGGTGCATAATAGCTGGGAGGAAGAGAACAGCAGGTGGCCAGACACCCCAGGATGCCAAGGAGAGTCCCAATTTATACCTCTTATTCCCCTTTAATTCTCAATAACTCCTAAGAGAATCATGTTTGGTCTTTGTGCCCTCATATTAGGGTGACCATATATCTTAAAGTGTCTCTGATTAGACAATATATTATATAGTCACCATGTTATATGAACACAATGACAAAATATGATTCTCTTTGGAATAAAAATCATAGGCAGGAGTAGGACCTTGGCATTTGGAAGGAGGAAAAATGAAAACAGAGAAAACTTCCCCCACTAAACCCCCAACCAAGACTGCAGGTATATGAAAGCCAGTTTTCAGAATAATATAGGGAGTAAGGGCACAGCCAAAGACAACCCATGATAACAGTACATTCTAATACATCCCATTGCGAAGGCCCCAGGAAAAGTAAGAGCTGGAGGGAAGGCAGAGGGCAAACACAGGGAGGTTTGGCAAGGATACTCCTTCATCTTCAGCCACAATAAGCAAAACAAAAGGCAACTCCAAGAATGGCCTCGGCTTCCTTATATGGCCATGGAGGTTGTGTACCATCCAGCTACCATGGTGCCATTCCATAGATTATTATGGGAATGGCACTCTCTATAGTTGAACAGTACAGTGGCATTCTCAAGGGTAGCTTTGTTCTAGCTTCTGTAGGTCCAAACACTGACCAGATGTTTCCTACATATAGTTTTCATTGAGTAAATTTCTTTTATGAAACTCTTATACTCTGTTCAATCACTCAGATGATGTGTCCGCGGGGATATAGGTGGTTATGTGAAAACAATTCCAAGGTACTAATTACTGGGCAACCTTGCAGAAAGGTAATCTCTGCCTCCACCCTCAAGGAATTGAGTAGTCCATACACTGCATTTTAAAAAAGTAATGGAGATAAAGTTGGCAAACAAAGATTCAGTAGAGATTCTTGCATACTATGTAACAATTCATAAAGTACACACTTATCAGTTCACAGGCTCTAGCATTTCCACTGCATAATGTTCTTTTGTTTGACACAGAGTGCAATTAAAGACAATCACACATTATGCAGTGGGAAAGGATAGTCAAGGAAATTGCATTTATTATAATGCTTATATCATTTAAAATAACCATCTTTAAAACCACCATGGTAAGTAAAGATGCTCTATTATATTTCAAACTTTCTCACAGATAGTGGATACAAATGAAGAATTCACATTTACATTAATATCCCCAAATTGAGATGTCTCCAAGTCCCCACTTTCTATGTTAGAATTAAATGGAGAATTGAAGTTTTTTTTTTCCAGAAAAGTAGGTTAAGGTAGCTGAATTAAAATATAAATGAGGGACGGTATTAATGACCTAAAGAAGTTACTTTGACAAATGTTGGGAGCTGAAAAAATGAATATAGTCACAGTGTAGCTTGTAACTCTTAAGATCATACCTTGCATATTCCCACCTTCTTTCTTTTGCCCATGCCAAGGATGCCAAGGTATGGCATGGTGTCCTAAACTTTCAACCTACTGAAATCCCATTCTTCATCCAGGCCTCCTCTATGAAGCTTTCCAGGTCCCTCCAACAAAATGCAATGTCTCCATCCATTTGCACCTACTCCTATTTTGTGGTATGCAGTGGACTCTACTTTGTACTACATACATCTGTGTATTTATCTAGCTAGCCCTAATAAGTGCCAGGCATGTATAATCCTTCAAGATTTTTTAAAAAAGTAACTAGGTCAGGGAAATTATATTATCCTTCGTTTCTTGCCTAGAAGCTATCTCAGTCTACAATCAATCCTTCAGAAAAATCTCTCACATCTTCACTTTTGTGCAGTATGTTAACTATGAACAAAATGATAGTGCATGCCAGTCAAATGTAAAGTGTTACCTATATTAGTATTAAAACTCTGATTGTTAATTCAGAAGCTCATGGAAACTCAGGTTCATCTGAATAATATATATCTATTAGTCCACAGTCTGTCATTTCACAAACATGGTTGAAAGGATGCCAAAAATAAAAAAGATCTATTTAAATGAAAATGTATAATGTATTCTGCATCTCATTTATATCCTATTGAGTTCAAAGGCAGGCTAATATTAGCTAGTCTATGAATACAATATGAAGGAGACATACTTTATTTTAAAAATCTTAGGCATTCCTTTAAACACTAAATTTTCAACTTGCTATTATTTATTTATTTATTAGTTCTTATTTTATTGACTTATTAAATTTAAAGGATTAAAAGTAAAATTAAATTAAAGGATTCAAAACACATATTTGAAAGAAGTGACCTGCACATTTTTAAAAAACCAATTTCAATCTCTATTCTCTTAGTTCTTAGAAAATAGTAAGTAATATTATTATATTATTATTTGCTTGTCCTAGTGTAACAGATTTTAGCTTCCAGGAAGACTCCAAATCTGCTGGCTTGCTATAGTCTCCTCGCCCTTTAATATTTAAATAAAATTGCTCAAAGAATCCAACTCACCTAGGGATGGAAGCCTAATATCCCTGCTCATGTCTCCCACAGATGTTTGTCAAGAGGTTGGAGAGAAGCAGGGAGGTTTAGGTTTCTCCAAAACCTCTGGTTCTAGTAGTCTCCCGCTTCCTCTGAATTCTTGATCTCCTCTTTCAATTCACCTCCTGAGTATGCTGCCCCATTCCCATATAGAATCAATAAGCTGGAGACCTACCTAATTGTTCCCCTGCTTCCTCTAAGTTTTACCCCAGCAAGACTTGGCTATAGCAAACCTCAAGGAGAGTTTGGGAAGGAAGGGGAAGGTTAAAATGTAGCAGAGACAGCAAACAACTTGAAATTAATTATTAGATATCTCTAGTTTTAAAAAGCACCTTGGTATTTGAACCACTACATTATTTTTCTCTATTTCTCACCTCTCCTCAGATTCAGCTTTCTGCTTGTGTTGGACTCCTTTAATACCTCAACCTTTCCCCTTTCCCTTCCTGATAAGGTTACCTTACCCCCTCCATGTTCAGTTTGCTTCTTTTACAGAACAGAAGTGGTCTATTCATCTAGCTATAAATTTCATGTGCCCATGGGGGTAGGGAGGTGGGGGATATTTTCAAAAGCAAACACTCGTTTTAAGGTGTGTTCCAGTTCAGGAAAGACAATCGGCTCCTAGAGAGGAATTCTGTGGTCAGGAGTTTTTGTTTCCTCTCCCTTCTACATTATGTGGCAATTTAGGAATTAAGGATTTAGAATTTGTCTGTGAGATGAGAGGGGGACATGGATAGTGAGAATGTGGCAGAAATGTCAAACTTTAACCTATAATAGGATCCAACCATCTTCAGTTATAGATAAAGAAACTGAGGCCTGGAGAAGTTAGGAGTCTTGCCAGAGGTTGTAAAAGCTCTTCTGTATGAAAGGTGGACATGTGAGTCTGGCCAGGGCAGTTACCATGATCCCATGAAACAACTCAATTTCTCAGAAGCCAAACAGCATTTCATCTCTGTACATTTAACTCTCAACTCTGTGGCCTGCAACGAGCCCAGAGTGAAAGATCAGGCGAAAGATCAGGTGAGTAGCAGCAGAGGCACTCTTAAATCATATTATCCCAGTTACGTGGGTATATTTACTATTCATATTTTAGTTCCCTTCTAACCACACATGCTAACTATAATTACTTCTCTAATTTCTATGTATGACATTGATGTTATGAATGGCATTTTTTCACATGCTTTTACTACAATTTTTTGGCACTTCCATCAGAGGTAGAATACTAGGCCAAAGTCATCATGTTCTGGCCCACAAGAGAGTGAATTGAATCAATTTCTTCCATTCTTAGAAAAATCAAGTGTATATGTGCAAGTGTATGTGTGTGTGTGTGTATGTTTGAGAGACAGTGAGAGCAGTTTTTTAAAGATTTTATTTATAGTCTTAAATGTCCTATAACAAATATCTAAAGAAATGGTTTATAAATGTTCAGAAAATTTGAGCAATAGCCCTGAGAGCTAGATTTGCCTGAAATGACTAACGGAAAGAAGCTTACAAGAAAAGGAGAAAAATGTATCTAAACCACTTCTGTTCATAGAAAGGAAGAAAGTCTCCTCAGCAGAATTCAGACATTTAGCAACAAACTTGTCTCTAAACATTTGTCCAAGCAGTGAACAGGACAATGCAAATGCTCCTATGAAAACAGTAACCAGATCTTAGGGCCCTGGTCTTTGAAGTTTGAAATATTTCCCCAGAACTGCCATGTTCTTCTTTCTCTCCCACTCTGCTGAAAGATCCCAAAAATAAATTCTCATTGTTTCCCTTTTTGTGCTATCCTGACAAAAAAAAAAAAAAAAACCTCACTGATAAAGCCCACCAGCGATTTATTACATACTATCATCCCAACATTTCCAGTATAAATGCCATTTTAAATGAGTCTCTTCTGTTTTATTAATGCTTAACAGACATTTAAAGGCAATGATGGTGCCAATGATTATTACCATATCATACCATTAAAACCCAGATGCTTCTGTATTGACAGAAGCAAAAGCACCAGTGCCCAAGTTCTTCCCACATTCTCAGTTCCTTAGCCATGTCTGAGCTGGGATTCATTTGAAAGCAGAAATAGTAGGGTGTAACCATTCTTTCCACGTTCCTCTTTTCCTCTATATATCAATTCAATTTTCCACACCCATCTACAATTTATCCATTAAAAGAAGAAATAAAGAAAAAGAGAAAGACTAAGAAAGAAAAAAGAGAAAGGGAAAGAGAAGAAGAAGAATAGGGAGGAAGGTCCCACAAATTAAAAGTTAGGTTGAGGATCTATATTTATTTTAAAATTTCATAACATGGAGTAAAAAAAAATTTCATTAAAATTATGCACATTTTAATTTCATGGGATTTAATATGCTAGTATCCCATGTGTTCCTTTCCTGAAGCTCTAGTCTTCCCTAGAGCCTTTCTCCAAAGCATTAATTCATTTACCAGTCAATGAATGGAGTCTACCGTGGCTGCTACCAAGTCCCAGCCCATGTCAATGAGCCTACGTGCAATGAAGACACTACTCAGTTTGTGTGTGCTCTGTCGGTCTTGTCCCTAAGGGAACCTCTAAAGCCCATATCTTTTAGAGACTCTGGGGAAAGGAGTTGCCTTGTGGAGGCACTTGAACTTTTGGGGGCCTCTGGTTGCTATAATTATAGCCTCCTTCAAGCCTATCTACTTTGGGTCCTGATTAGAATCCTCAGTCTGAGCTTGCCCTCTCCATCTAAGTCAAAATGGTGAAATACTCCTGAAGTTGCTCTCATTGCCTCGACAGATATCAACCTTCAACACACCATCCCTGAGGGAAGAAAGATGATAAAGTTGCTTAGAGAAACATGAAGAAGTGAGCAAGGCAACATAAACTAGAATTCCACTCTGCCTAGGCATTGTCCTAGAAGTGAATGTCTGTCATATTCCTTCGGTGTGAGGTCCCATAAGGGCAGTTTGGTCATCTCAGAGCAGCCACATAGCAATGTTTTTGCAACTAAGTAGACTGACAATGATCAGGAGAAGTGGGAAGAGAGTAGGGGCAGAATCATTGACTTCTCTCTCACATCTGTGCTACACCTGTAATTCTCTCTGTATATACAAGAGTGGGCTTCACATATGTTCTCTAGCCAGAGTTCCAGACCCTGTGTTTCAAAAGAAAAACCAGGAAAGGTGAAACATAAGAATATAGAATTGACAAAAGGCATCAGTCACCAAGACTTTATGATTTCCCCTCTTTAAATATAACTCCAATCTGCTTCTTCCTTCCTCTTCCCTACCTTGCCATTGACCTTGTTCAGACAGTCATCCTCTCTACATTCTCTACTTTTAACAACCTTTTCAATACTTGACAGTAAATGGAACAGGGATGAGAAAAGTTAAGTGTTGCTTTAGGTGTATGCGAGTCTGGATCTTTCTATGCTGCATTAGCAAGGGGAGGGGATGGCTATCGCCTAGGACTTGCCTCTTCCAGAAAGGCTTCCATAATTGCACTAGTTCACATGTAAGTTCTCTGTCTCCAATGCAGTTCTAGATAGTCTATAGAATGCCAGCCTGAGATTCATAAGACAGTGCTCTGTCACTACCCTGTGACCTCAAGGTTATCACTCAATGGCCCTGTGAAAGGAGTTTTCTAACAAACAAGACAGGTTGTCTCAGAAAGACTATTACTAGAAATGTAAGGACATGACTGACCACTTCACACATTAATGCATGATACTCATTATGTCCAATACTGAACATGTGATCTTACTTCTACTTCCTTATCCAACCAAATTGTTCCCTTTCTTATATTCCGTTGCTGTGTGAATGGTACTGCCTTCTACCAAGAAGCATGAGCATCTTCCTGGACTCCTCCTAACTCCCCAATCTAATCAGTCACTAAATTCACAAATATTCCTCTAGAGCCTCCTCCTTTCCAAGCTCACTGCTACCAGCAGTTCAGACTCACCGGCATTTCCTTAAACCATACAAGTCAGTGGAATAGTCTCTGGCTGGGCTCTTTCTGGCTTCCAATCTTGCTCTTACTGCAATCCGTTTCTCACCATCCTGACTGAGCTTCCTACAATAAAAATCTGATAGTCACTTTCTTGCTTAGAATCTGTTAATTGTTTCTCAACATTACAAAATAAAAAGCTGACTCCTAAGCCTGGCTTAAATCTTGTCCCTATCAACCTTTCCAGACTAGTCTCCAGTTCCTCTGATTAAGACAGTAGTAGTCAACCCTTTCACTCCTTCAACACCATTCCCTGTTGTGTCTGTGTTCCAGTCTATTTTGCTCCTGGCCTGCCATTCCCTTCCTCACTTTGTTCTTTTATTCAAATCTCAGCTGGAATTTCATACTTGCCAAGATGATTTCCTTAAACTCCTTCCACTGTGGAGGTGGGACCAGTCCCTCCCTCCAATGTGGCACTGATGACAATGGATTCACTTACACGTTCACATCCCTCACCAGACCGTGAACTCCCTTGATGGAAACTTTGTATGCCTAATGCCCACACTAGGCTTAAAGCTGAATAGGCATCCAATAAATGCTTACTGAGTAAATTTGAACAGAAGAGTTTATTGTGTGAGGAATATACATGGAAGTTGTAAAAGATGACCTCCAAGTTCCCTACAACTCTCAGATTTTCATTTGAGGATATTAATCCCTTCCATGGTTTTGAAAATCACATCTATCCACGACTCCCAGACACATAACTTCAGCACACTCCTCAACCTGAGCTTTAGACCAAAATGTCCACCTGTTTCAGGGTTTCACATATTAATTGAGCTGGCATCTCAAATTCAACATGTCCAAAATGAACTTGCTCCGCCTTTCCAGTTTCCTGTCTTTATTAATGACACCATCCTCCTCTTAGGGGCCTAAGTTGTCATTCTGCATGACACCTCTCTCCCCTCTAAAACCAATCACTGCCTAGTCCTGTGGATTCCTCCTTTCCAAAGACCCATTCTTCTTGTCATTCCATCATCCCACATTTCTCCACCACATTGCCTGTAACTTAATAGCACTTATTTCCTTCTGTGAAATACATTGCATGATAGATTTCCATCTCTATTCCTATACCAGATCCTGCAAGATTTCTGTTTCATGCCTGCAATTCCCACAACTCGCACACAATGTTTGCAGGTGCGCATTCATTCTTTGTAGAAGGGCTGAATAAATGTTAGCACGTCAGGTATAAATAGTCTTGGGGGCACGGATCTTGCTTTACTCTCTTTTGCGACCCCCCTCACTGTCTATTACAGAGAAGGATGTTCGACGCAGAAAATACGTGTTTTTAAGTTGAACAGTTCATCTGTTATTGTAACTCAAAATGTGTTGCAATAACCGCTGTAGTTTAATTTAAAAACAAACAAACGTGCTCTGCTTTTAAAAGAAGTCCCTTAGTCTCAGCTCCCAACTAAAACCATCCAGGATCCAGGTTCCCCACCGTCTCCAGCAGCCTGATGTTCGGCAGAGGTGGAGCAATGAGCAAGCTGGGCCTGAGGAGCAGGGAGAGAAGGATGGGGGAAGTCCCGGAAGTCAATGACCAGAGCAAGCGTCCGCCTCAGTGGGATCAGCTTCGGCCGCGGTCCCAACAATAACAGGCGCGCTGGTCGGGCGGGGGCCGGGCCGGGCGGGCTCCCGAAGGCCGAAGGGGATTGGAGGAGAGAGATGAGGGGCTGTGGAGCTCGAAGAGTGGGCCGGATAGCTAACGGGTCGACCGAGGAAAGAGCGTGTTGATTGGGTGACGCGGAGCGGAGACGGACTGGAGTCGGCCGCGGATTGGCCGTGGCGGGAAAAAGAGGCGTGGCCGGCGCGCGCGAGAGGGCGCGCGAGGGAGCGGGCGGCCCGCCTGCGAGCCAGCGAGCTAGACCTGCGGGCGTGTGCGGCGAGCCGGGGTCTGGACGAGGATCGCAGGGCGGGAGGCACGTTCCCCCAGCTCCGCCGCGGCTGCCCTCCGCGGCTCGAACGCTCCGTTTCCTCCCCTCCCCTCCCCTGAGCTCTGGCTTGGGGTCTCGGGGCGGGGAGCGGAGGGCTGGAACGAAGGAGGAGGAGGCGAAAGCGGGGTGAGGGGTGGAGGGGGTCCCGGCGCGGGGCGAGGCGCGCGCTGCCTCTCGCTCTCCCGCCGCTGGTGCCGTGGCCCCGGGGCGTGCGGAGCTCCCGGGGCGCCCGCACTATGCAGGCGAACTGCTGGGCGCCGAGATGGCGAGCCGGGCGGTGGTGAGAGCCGGGCTCAGCGCGCAGCTCCCCGGAGTCCGGGCCGCGGCCGCCGCCCCCGCCCGGGCCAAGCTCCCCCTCTCCCGCTCCCTCCCTTCGTACTCCAACTCCTCCTTCTCCATGCCTCACCTCCTCCGGCTCTTGCTGCTCCTCCTCCTGCTGCTCGAGGACGCCGTAGCCCAGCAAGGTGAGTGGTCCCGGGGGAGTGCACGGCGCGCGGAGCCCCACGGCGCCGGGGGTGCGGCGGAAACCGCCTGGGCGCAGGGTCTCCCGGCCTTTAGTGGAATCTGCAGACCGGTCGGGAGGTGCGGTGAGCTACAGTGCGTGACAGAGCTGGCCGAGCACTCACTGCGTCTTGATTTGAGAAGGTGGATTCTTTCTGTCCCCCAAGTTAGCGCGGCTTTACTGTTTGGCAAGGCCATTCGTGTCTGTGAAAAGAGGAAAGTGGGACCCTGTTATCAAGGCCTTTTCTTTGGCATTGGATTCTTCTTCTGGAGAAAACCTTGGGGAGGAAAAGAGAACTTGTGGAGATGTGACCTCTAAAGTTAGGCCAAGAATATGGATGGACAGAGTGGAAAGAGAAGGAAATTAAGTAGAACCGTAAACCGATTAAAGTCAAGTAGTGATAATTAGTATCTTTTGGGAAAGCTCAGTTTCTAAAGCGAATAGAATCGATTCTGGTTATCTTTGAGTGTTGGCAGATCGCCTGAGTCAGACACTGCATCTGGCCCAAGTTAAAGTGCTGTGTTTTACCAGTGGAATTCCAGAAAGTGACAATTTTTTTTTCTTCGTTTATAATCCTTGATAAACCTATTCCAGAAGAGGGCAAAACTGTTCATTCAATAATAATTATAATGTTATTTTCAGGCAGCGTACCACAGTTTTTGAATCAGTTATAGAATGCATTTTTCCATTGCATTTTTCCTGTTTTATTGCAGCGAGAAGGATAGGGATTGTTACTTATCATTGTTGGGAAATTTTTCGAGTGTTTTTTTTTTTTTTTTTTTTTTAATCTCCACGTGTAACTCCAGCTTAATGATGCATTCATATGATTTTCAGGAAAGTGTGCATAAGGGCCATAAACCAGCAATTATGAAGATGCTGAAACTTTAAGGTGTATGTGGAGGTAATCTCTCTGTAAGGAAAAGAGGTATTTGATAAACTGAACTCTAGATGTAGGCTCTTTTCTACACAGAATAATTTAAAATTTCATAGATAGAAGTATACCTAGATGCTGAGCATTCAGGTTTTAGTTGGGTCATCTTCTTAAGTCAGTTATTGAACATCAGTGCTTTATTCAAGAGTGTGTGAAATACTTTTCTCCCTTGAAGTTTTAGAGCCTATTTCCCTCCTGCTAGGGAAAAAGACAAAACAAAACACAGATCCTTAAATGTGTCTAACCCTTATTTAAAGCTTACTTTGAGTCAGGTATATTACTAAGTGGTTTATGCATATTAACTGACTTGGTCCTCACCACACCCATCTAATATAAATATTATTATCCCATTTCAGAGATAGGGGAACTGAGACATAAAGAATACAAGGTACCTTAAAACAAAAGGGAATATTGCTATATAATCAGAATGTTCCAACTGTTTTCCTTATTTCTAGATCTGACAGTGTTTATATTGTGTTAAAAAAAATCTTGGAACAGTATAGAATAAGTCACATGTCCCCTCCCCAAAATGAGTGAATTGCTTTGTTTTAAGAATTTCTCAAGCCCAGTGTAATATGCAATCTTGCCTTATCTTTTTAAGGTTTAGTAGACTTTTTACCAGAATATTTTTAACAAATATATGTTTCTCTTGTCTTGTGTTTCACAAGAAACAGATAAATGCTTCTCTTGTATTGTGTTTCAGTGTGATCTGTGAAATATAGATGTTATATAGAGTAACAGTGACTGACACAGAGATGATAATTACAAGGCCTGATTTCTAGTTCTTGTGTTCTAAATTGAGCAAGTTTTAAGTCATTTAATCTCTTTGTACCTCAATTTTCTACATCAGTACTATGGAAAATGCATACTTAGCTCATAGCATGGGTGAAAATGAAATAATTGTATGGAGGATCTTTACAAAAGGGAAAAGCATAATGTAATTACTATTATTATTAATATTGCACTTACTAAATTTATAAAATAAGGGCCAGTTAGGTATATATCTGAAAACCTAGGAATGGTGTGGATTTGAATTCCTTAACTTTTAAATTATATTCTTACCCAAGGGACCCTGACAGTTTGTGGTGGAATTGCTTTTAAACCAGGGTCATATCAGCTTAATAGTTGTGCTTCAGAGACCACTGGTATTCCTTCACATAAACTGAAAAAAAGCCTCATTTCAAAATGAGAAGAAGTGCATTAAAACATCTATAGAACTTTTAATAATGGGAATGTCCACAAGTTCTAATGCTAAATTATAAACCAGACTGTTTTACTCTATAAGAAGTCTTAGGAAGAAGATTGGAAGGAGACCCGAAATGTTAGCATTTAGTGTCTCTTGTTGATAGAATTTGGGTAATTTCTACTTTAAAACTGTTATCAGATTTTCTAAAATTTGCATGCATAATTTGTATTCAATCAGAATAAAAAATAGACTGTGGAAATTGGTTTTTAATTACACATTTTTTTTCAGCCAGCCTTGGAAAAAATGCATTTAATATATATGTTAAGGTAGAACTGTGCTCCAGGACTTGTTAGTTGTACTTTTTAAATCTTTTAGACATCATTTTGAAATAAATAGTGGAAAATTTTAGCTTATTCCATTTAATGCCATGCATAGGTATTCCGTAGCAGAGTTTCTGCTGACAGAATGATTTTTCTTTTTCTTTGGCTCAGAATAAAGTTTGTTGTTGGTCTGAAGACTTGCTGACCTTTCACAGTAGAAATGTATTTTAACCAGTCTTATTTTGCTAGTAAGTTTATAAGTAGATTTTGTTTATGCATATTTATTTTTCTATGTTGGTGTTTTAGATATGGCTTATATTTATCTATTTTTGAGTTCTGAGTATGATATTTAGAAGTTCATCTTCAATTTTCTCTTATTATTGAAAAAATTTTCTGTAAAATGTCTTTCTAAAAAAACTTATTGTTATAACATGGTGATTTTATATTCACTAATGTAATAAATTTACTTAATAGGAATTTTTTTTTCCTTTTATAAGGATTTATTTATTTATTTACTTTTACCCATTTTTACGCCCCCCCTTTTGCGTCCATTCGCTGGGCAACTTTCTGTGTCCGTTTCCTGCCCTTTCTTCTCATTCTTCTCCTCCTGTCTTCACTGGATTCCATCTTCGGAATCTCCGATGTGGAAGAGGCAACGTACCACCTGCACCACCTTAATTCCTGGTTTGTCAGCGTGTCTCATCTTGGTTATCCCTTGTGTCACTCTCCTCTTATGTCGTCATCTTGCTGTGTGGCTCGCAGGGCTTGACAGTGCACCCGCACACTGGGCCTGACGGTACACCCACGCGTGGGGCTTAGGGGGCTCACCCACCCGCGGGGCCTGGCCGCGCACCCACGGGGCCTGGCGGCCTGCGCGCCTTCTATATTTTTCTTTTTTTTCTTTTTACTGGGAGGTCCCGGGTATCAAACCCAGGTCCCTTCCATATGGGAGATGGACATCCAACCTTTGAGCCACATCCGTCCCTCTGCTATATCTCTTAAGGTTGACCAAAGATACCTAGAGTTACAGTCATTTCCCATATAGGATAGTCATATAATAAATCAGGCTTAATTTAATCACCAGTCTTTTAAAAACCAGAACTAGGGAGAAAAACTAGGTCTGGGGACACATGCATGGTTTCTAACATAGTGAAAGTTTAGCCTACCCTGATTATCACAAAATCAGGACTGTGAGAATATTTGCATTTAATAGGAACTTGATAGTGTACTGTGAGTGAATTTGTGTCTCCAGTTTTACATTACAAATGTAGGAATTTGTTTAACTTATCTCAGGAGTCCAGCTTTCTCATTGTATCATGAAGGGCTTGCCTGCCTTCTTTCTGGGTTAGAATATGATTTGAACATGGTAAAATAGCAGGGATTTCTTTTTATTTTTATTTTAGAAGAAATGATTTGTTAATTTTATTTGAAAAAATATAAGGAATCATTCAGTCAGTTTACCAAAGGGTAAATTGGAATAAGCCTGGAAGCTTCTATAATAAAACTATAGAAAAATTACAACATTTAAATGCGTTCGGTGGTTTATATCTGCTTTTAAAAAATTTTTTTTTCTTATAAGATACTTAGATTACATAAATGTTACACAAAAAATACAGGGATTCCCATATATCCCACTCCCCACACCTCCCACACCCTCCCACGTAAACATCCTTTGTTATTGTGGCACATTCACTGCAATTGATAAACGCATCCTGGGGCTTTGCCATTAAGCATGGACCATAATTCACATTGTAGTCCACACTCTCTCCCACACAGTTCCGCATGTTATGTGATGATATAAATGGCCTATATCTGTCATTGCAGTGTCATTCAGGATGATTCCCCAGTCCCAAAAAAGACCCCGTATTACAACTGTTTTTCCCCATCTCTGCCCCTAGAGCCTCCAGTGGCCACTGGCTCTACATCAATGTTGTAATTTCTTCCATTGCTAGAATCACAATATGTCTATAGTAGAATACCAGTAAGTCCACTGTAGTCATAGTTCTTTCCCCAATCCTGAGGATTCTGAGATGGGATGTCCACTCCACCTCTAATTAAGAGGGGGCTTATATCCCATGGGGAAGATGGATGGGATTATCTTGCTTGCAGTTGCAGACTCTCTCTTTTCCTTGGGACAGCCATTGTCCATCATCATCTCCTTGTTAGTTGTCATTGTCCATCATCATCTCCTTATTAGTTGTCCTGGATGAGTCCAATGAGCTGTAGAGTATGTGTTGCAACTCCGCTGAGGTTCCAGGCCCAGCTGGCATATGGACAGCCCAAAGACTCGAGTCTCTTGGATGTACACCTACAAACTCCAGCACCAAGTATAAGTTTAAATAGATGGGACAGATGAGTCATGTGTAAGGAAGACATAATTGATTCCAACTTTGTCACTCACAGGAGCACAAACTCTAAAATAGGGCCCACTGGCAAGGCACCAAACTCTGGAGCTATCTGCCCTGACCATAGGACCTGAGTATCTCCAGAGCCCTCAGGAGCCCCACTATTTGGGATAGTATCCACTTTGGCAGTCTATGAGATTCTCCTGACATGTGCATAAGTGTTACCTCTGGGACTTACTTTGAAGTCTCTTAGCCATATAAACTCATTTGTCTTTAGGGATTTCATTTTAAAAATCCATTAAGACTGACTTGTTTAGGCCTATTAACATGAAATATTTTTGAATATATTGGCTTTTGTTTGCTAAACTAATAAATATATGAAACAAATTAGGTTCTCTCTTGAAAAGAATTATTCGGTTCCACAGTGAATTTTGGAAATAACGTGTGAAACAAGTTTGTCACTTTATTTGCTTGTCTATCTTTATTTGCTTATGATGCAGGGAATTTTTTTTAAACAATATTTGTGGCTTTTCAGAAGTGAAGAAGTTATCTCTCTGTTAAGAAATATTTCTAATTAATTCTAATGTTGGCATTTGGTTACTTTAGGATTTTCCTTTGTCTTTTCTTGGTCCTGGCGCTCTTTTATGTAGCTTCGTTTGGAGATAAAATCAAAGCATCCTTTTGCTGCTATATTTCTGATTAATTTTGTACAGCGTAAATTAGAAAGATAGTAATCATTCCATGTATGCTAATGAACGGATTTAAAATCCACTTTTTTTTTTGGTGAAAAATTAATTTTAAAGTTACATCTTTAAGTAGATTTCCCAATGTTGTATGCAAACAGAAAAACATTTTCCTCTGGGGATAGTTAAAATCTGTTGGGACATCTGAATTTCATATTAGAAGACCAACATGAAAAAAAATTCTTAAAACGGTGAAATTAGTATAAGTGAAAATACCAGCACTAGTATTAAAATGACACATGAATTTAGAGAGGAAAAAATCAGACTATCCTATGAAGAGGAAAGGCTAGATTTACAGAGGGATACATTTTAAATTTAAGGACTATACTTAGTAAAACGAACTTGGAATGTGAAAGCCCAAGAAATATTGGGCATTAATTGAATTGACTCAAATAAATGGTTTCTACTTTCTCTTCTTGATTAGTTGGAAGGAAGTGGAATGATGAAATAAGATTAGAAGGAATAGGAAAAACTTCATAAAGATAGTGATATTTGCTAAATGTAATGGTTGAAATATGAAGTGAGACAACTTGGCAATATTTCTTGTGTCAAGGCTTGTAGATTTGGTTTAATTTATAGCAACCTTATAGCCATGGCATTTTGTATTTATTTTTAAAATATTGTACAGATAACAATGACAGTTAACTCAAAACCAAAGACTTAGATAATGATTATCCCAAACTCTCCCCCTTAATCTATCACTTACATATTTTTTATATTCCTTCCTATTCTATATTCAAATGCCTAGAGAATTTTACATAGTTGCAAATTCCCTCAACTGCTTTCTTTATGTATATATATATATATATATATATATATATATATATATATACTTTTTAATTTTTAAAAAGATATTTAGATTACATAAATGTCACACAAAAAACACGGGATTCCCACATGCCTGCTCCCTTCCCCTCCCACACACTCCCACACCAACAGCATCCCTCACTAGTGTGGCACATCTGCCACAATTGATGAACACTCCTCGGAGCATTGCCACCAAGCGTGGGCCATAGTGCATATCGTAGTCTACACTTTCTCCGGCACAACCTTGCAAGCCATGACAAGATGCACAATGGGCTGCATCTGTCATTGCACCATCATTCAGGACAATTCCAAATCCTGAGAATGCCCCCATATTACACCTATCTTCCCCCCTCCCCAACCATCACCTCCAGCAGCCATCACCTCCACATCAATGATAAAAGTTCTTTCATTGCTAGAATCACAATAAGTCTATAGTAGAACAACAGTAAGTCTACTCAAGTCCATCGTTCATTCCCCCGAGAACTCTGGGATGGCGATGCCCACTCCACCTCTAATTGAGAGGGGCCTTAGATCCCATGGGGCAGATGAATGGGATTGTCTTGCTTGCAGTTGCACACTCTGTTCCTTGGGATGGTGGTTGTTCATCATCATCTCCTTGTTAGTTGTCCTGGGTGAGTCCAATGAACTGGAGAGTAGGTGTTACAGCTTTGTTGAGATTCAGGGCCTAACTAGCACATGGACAGCCCAAATATTTAATTCTCTTGGACATACACCTATCAACTCTAATACTAACTATAGGTTCAAATGGAAGGGGCAGAAGAGCCATGTGTAGGGAAACCACAACTGAGCCCAACTCTGTCACACTGGGGAGCATAAATTCCACAGTAGGGCCTAATGGCAGGGTGCCAAGTTCCTGAGCTGTCTGTTCTGACTATAGTGTCTGGTTGTCTCTGGAGCCCTCAGGAGCCCCACTATTTGAGGCAATATTTACTGTGGCAGTCAATAAGATCTTGCTGAGGGCATAAGCATCACCTCTGGAATGACCTCCCTACTTGCCTTGAAGTCTTTTAGCCATACAAACTCATTTGTCTTTACCCTTTCCCCCTTTTGGCCAAGGTCTTTTTGCAGTTGCATTACTAGTCCTCAACTACTTTCTAAGGAGAGTGAGCCCAGAGTTATCTGCAGGGGTTTTGTTGAGTAGGAACATGCAAGTTTCCTGCAGAACTGAATTTCTTGAGATCAAGAGAAGATGCTGGTACCCTTCTTTCATTAAGAACTATTAGTGTAAAGGGGTACCAGCTATGAGCGCCTTAACAGAGACCATATGTAGGTCAATATGGGCCTGGAATATTCAGAGAAGAGTAAAACATTGTCATTGTCTGCCGAGAACCTACAGTCTAGTTGAGGCAGTAATTATCTCCCACTTGGAATATATATAAAAAATTACCAAGGAAGAATGCACAGGATAGTCGGTTTTTAAGGGAGGGAGAGTTCATAGCATCTGGGGAAGCAGGAGAAGCCTTGCTGATTAAAGTGGTTTTAGGTGAGTGGGCTTTTAAAGACCTGTATAGGTTTCTAGTCTACAGGAATGGCAGAAGTTTGAGGAGTAAAGAACACAACATGAGAATAGCGGGGAATCAGAAAAACATAGGGGTGTCAAAGTCTGCCAAGTTTCAATGAGTAGCAGCCTCTGGTCCGGGTCCACTGCTTCCTTCTTTGAGTTTTTTTTTGTTATTGTGGGCCAGCCACGGTTCCAGGCACTGGGATACTGCCCTCCTGGAGCGATGTTATTGACTTCCATAGTGTAGCTTCCAGCCCCTTTATCACCTATAAGATACAGGCCAAACTCCTTTCCATATAGTATATGTATGTATTTTGTTTTCACAATCTAGCCCCTCTCTTCCTCTCTAACCTGATCGCATGCCAGAACACCTCACACTTTATACTTCTGGTGTAAAACTGAGCTATGTTTGATTCCTCTAATATCCTATGTCATTTTATACCATTTTGCTTTGTCTGATAGACTAATCTCTTTACATATAAAGTTTCCTCTACTTGGAATGCCCTTACTTTCTTTTCATCTTTTCTTGTTAAACTCCTAGTCATCCTTCAAAACCCTGCTTGAATATAATCCCCTCTGAAGGGTTCTCTCTCACCACACACCCATCTTCCAGATAGTACTTGACAGTTATTTCTGTTCATTCATTAATCACACTATGAGTGTTCGTTCCTGGCAGTGGGGAGAGTTTTATTCATTTTCTTATTTCTAATACTTAGCATGGTGTCTGTCATTCAAAAAATATTAAGAATCTCATTTCTGGAATGAATATGCTGCCCAAAGCATATTATTTGGTGTTAATTCCCGGACACCTGCATGCCCTTCACATTACTGTCCTTTGCCTAATCCCCACAATTAGCCTCCGGTTCAAGAGACTGGGCATCTCAGTCTCCTGCTGGGAATAAAGCCCTCTTTTGAAGCTTACTCCCTAATTGCTGAGAACCTGTCAGTCTGCCCAGACTTTCCCAGCCTCCCTCTTCCCAGGGACTAGACCCTTTTTACTGTACTCCCTTGACAATGAGGAGTCCTCCTTCAAACTGGAACTCTGAATGTAGACATTGCTACTTCTTAGTAAACCCTGCTTTGCTCAGCCCACCAGATCTTCTTTTTAGACCAAAGACAGCCTAAATCAACGTCAGGGCACTGCCTTGCCCTCTCACTAATTTGAATGGCCACTTCTTGCATTAGAAAAATCCCTCTGGTTTTGGTTCTAGTAATTGCCTGCTGCCTTCTTTATCCTCACCTGGGAGATTGTTCAGGTAGCTGCAGTAATCTGGTGTCAAGGAAAGCAGTGAGAAATGAAGGCTGGAAATGTTGGTGAGGGTACTGTGGAGAACTATCCATCGAGGGACAGTTAAGGCGTTTGTTTCTGAATGATTAGGCAGGACACCAGCCTTGGATTCCTCCCCTTTCACCCAGTCCATTTGTCCATCTCTGGATTTTCTTGTCTCTTAGCCAGCCAAGGCACCCAGAGCCATCACCTCAGTGATGTTCTTTACAGTTCCAAATTGAGCCTACTCGCCATTCCTCACTGTCAGCTTTCTCTAGTCCTGGATAGCTCAAGGTTACTAGAGAAAGTCATGTGATTGTTGTAATTAGATCAACTCCAAATTAGGACTCTAATCAAATCTCAAATGATGATTACTGTTCAGCAGCAGCATTTTGATTATCCCATTGTAGAGTAGATCTATAGAGCTGAATTCCTGCTCTGCTTCTCATCCCTTCACTATATGAGCTTGCCTCCTGCCCCACCTTTCCTCCTTCCTGAAACTCTCTCTCCCACCTTGTCCTGAACATTGCTTCACCAGGGAACATAATATTTTCCCTTTGCTTTTATTCAGTGATGAAATTCTTAATAAGTAGACTACATCTGTGCTGTATATTTTCTTAGTGTCTGGCACACAGCATGTTTTTTTTTTTAATGATGAACTTCTTTTTTAACCCTTGAAGTCTAGAATTTGCATTACTGAAACTGTCATTTCAACTGTTAGTTTCTTGTGCATGTGCGCACTCACTTGTGTTGTGTGTGCTTTTGTGTGTGTGAGAGAGAAAGAGAGAGAGAGCTTTGTCTGTCTTCATTCTTTTTTACTTTGGTGATCTTTGAAAGTACTTTGAAAGGCTTTGGAGTCAGGCATACCTGAATTTGAATCCTAGCCGTGTAGCCTTTTGAGATCCACTTCCACTGTAAATGTTTTTAAATAAATAAGTCACTCTCTTTAGAGTGTTTAATGGCTGGGACCAAATCTGTTTGGGTAATTAGTGAATTTTTGTTCAACAAATGAATCAGTATATTAATTAATGAAATTTTTGTTTTTCTTTTCCCTACTCTGCCAAATCTTTGCTTTCTATTGAGACTCAGTGCTTTTTTTTTATGTGCCCTGTCCACATCCCAGTTATTGTTTAGAGAAGATCTGCTTAAGGATCCAACCCTAGTTCAATGAGAGGTGGGACTTACAATAGAGGAGTAGGACTGCAAGGGCAAGGCTGATGGTTCACACATTTTGTCCTTAACTGGCCTCCAACCAACCAACACCTTAGTACTGGTTTTCCCTCTTCCTTTTTTCCTTTGCTCTTTTATTTATTTTTATTTATTTTTTTAATAACTTTTTAAAATTTTTAAAAAAGATACTTAGATTACATAAGTGTTGCACACAAAATATAGGGATTCCCATATGCCCCACCTCCCACAACCTCCCACATCCTTCATTGTGTGGCACATTAATTGCAATTAATAAACACATCCTGGGGTTTTGCCATTAAGCGTGGACCATAGTTCACATCATAGACCACACTCTCTCCCACACAGTTCTGCATGTTATATCATGATATAAAATGGTCTATATCTGTCGTTTCAATGACACTCAGGACAATACCCAAGTCTCTCTACAACTTTCTACCTGTTGCTTATCTTTCAGCTTTCTTTCTTCTCCAGAACACTTGCAGGTTTGTGGTTTATCTCTTCCCTCCAGGCTTGTCCTTGTTCCTGGTTACTCTTTGGATCCTGGAAGCTTACTTTGTAGATACAGATGTGAGATAGGTATTCTGTTGTAAGAGTGGAGGAAGGGTGTTTGTTAGAACTCTTGAGGTAACTTGTAGCATCTTTGTAAGAACCAGACCCACACAAGCCAAGAGGAAAGCAGAAATACAGCCTGACCTCAGGTACTAAGGACTCTGCTTAATTCTTCTCTCTTGCCTCAATCTGGCTTTCACTATATGGTAGAAATCCTGACTGCTGTCAATTCCCAAGACTTGTAGTTTCATTAGCTTCTGGGATTTTTCCATATTATGTAACCTCTAGAAATTGGAGGGAAGGGAATCATTGGCCCAGAGTGTATTAGTACCCACCTCTGGACCAGTCAATGAGCTAGGGAGCATTAGGTCATATAAAAAATTGGGGGAAACTGCAGGACAGTTCCTAGAAGAAAGAACAGCATCTTCTACAAGGAGAAACAGTGCTCACATTTATAAAGTGTCCACTGGATTTTTCAAAAGTTCTTACTGAACCATCACAATTACCTTGGGATATGGATGGTACTATCTCCATGTACAGATGAGGAAATGGAATCTTATACAGGGTTAGTGCTCAGGATCTCAAAAGTTGTACTTTTTAGAATTTATGTCCAAGTCGGATTTCAAGCCTATCATATCACTTGTTTATAGTCAAAGGTTTGTTTGGATTTATTATAATCTAAGTTCAGCAGCGTGTATTCAGAGCCTAATATGTTCCGTTTCCGTGTTATTCTATGGCTACAAAGGTGAGTAGAATGTGTTGCCTGCCTAACAGTTTTACGGCTTGGTGTGGTAAACTGACACAAATATGCTTAAGATTATGATAATGCGAATGAGGAAAAAGATCAAAGGGTTCCAAAAGGCTTCACAAAGGGGGTAATATGAATAGGTGTTTGCTAGGTAGATAAGAGGATGAAGGGCATTCTTATCAGAGTGGAATAGCATGTGCAGTGGCACAGTGGTGAGAGGACACGGAGCATGTGGTCCGGAGCTGGAGCAGAGAGGCTTTGGGGGAAAGTCAGGAGGTGACAGGGGCCAGATTATAATGAGCTTTATATGCCGTGCAGAGGAATTTGAGCTTTATTGTGTCATCAGTGGAAAATAGTTGAAGGATTTTAGTGTAAGGCACCTATTAGACCCAGTTGGTGTTTAAGAATGTCACAGGCGGGAGTGTGGTCAGTGCATTAGAGAGAGGAAAATAGGAAGTGGGAAGACTGTCAGAGAACTGTTGCAGCAGCCCAGGCAGGAAGTGTCAGGGCCTGCGCTTATTCAGAGGGACTGAATGTAGAGATATTAAGAGATAGAATGTATAAAAATTAATTACCAGTTAAATTTGAGAGAGAGAGTGAGCAAGGAGTCAATTAAATGGTGTTTTTTCCTGTGATCCTCATTTCCTCCCTGTTTTCCACTTCCCTTATTCCCCGGTATTTCTGCCTAGCTAACTGCTATTTATCCTTCATACACACATACACACACGCAATCAGTGATGCCCATTACTTCCCTGAAATTCTTTGCTATGCCTGTCCTATCCACTATATTGTAAGCTCTAAGGGCAGGGGCCTTTACCTTCTGTCATTTTTCCTGTTGCCTCAGCACCCATTACGGTGCCTGGCATGGAGATGTTCATTGAATGCTTGGGACATGAGTTTGAAAGGCTGTGGAACTTTTCTCCAAAATGTATAGCTTTAGCCCTAACATCTCTCCTAATCCTCAAACCTGATACGTACTTATATTAAGCCCCACTGCTTTCTCCTTTGTGGTGGTAATTGAAATCACGAGAATAGGTGAAATTGCCTTGGTAAAGTGAGAAAAGAACTCCGAGGCACAGCAGCATCAGTAGTCAGTAGTAGGAAGGTGTCAGCAAAAGTGCCTGAGATGTAGCAGTTAGAGAGTTTAAAAGAAGACCAAAGACATGGAAGGAGGGTTTTAAGCTGGAGGGAGGGAGGGTAGGAGGGAGGGTTGGGGCAGCAATCCGGATGCTGTAGAAAGGTCAGAAAAGATAAGGCAGGAAAAGTATCCATTTGCTTTTGGCAGCTTAGAAACTGATTCAGTGAATAATTTTTGGAGTGTACGTTAAAGCTAGAACAGGAAGCAAAAAAGTAAGACACCAAGTATTGACAACTGTTGGAAGAAATCTCTATGTTTAAAAAAAAAGAAAGGAAAAGTGAAAAAGAAGATGAAGGGGGACACAGAATGGAAGGAAGTTTTTTGTGAGTTTTTTTATTTGTTTGTTTTACAGTTTGTCAAAGTGCAGATCCTAAGCCCCACTGGAGATGTTTCTGATAGGATATAATTTGTAAAAGAAAAAAAAGAAAGCAGAATCATGACTCTTTTGCAAATATAAAATAAATTCATACCAGAGATTTTAGTCAGTTCGCTAATTAATGAGGGATTTAGTAAGGTAGTAAGATGTTTAAACCATTCCAAAGAGTACTTGAGAAGCTAGATGTTCATAGAAAACGTTAGCATGCGATTGCTGGATTAGATAGCCAAAACTGGTTAATGGCCAACAGATAGATAAATTGTAACCTTTGGAATTATCTTTTCAACTACACAGAAATTATATGCATCTCTACCAGACAAAAATCTGCAAGTTAATATGTAACTTCACGAAGCCTAGGACCATTAATCAATGGTAAATAGCAAGTTGAACTAACTATTTTGCCATATAATTCTTGGGTGGCTTTAGCCCCGAATGACATTTAAAGGACATGTTGCTCACCTCTTTTTAAGAATCTATTTCTAAATTTCAGATAATTTTTCTGACATATTTATTAGAAGAGATGGAGATGGGGGCTTGATAACTTTTATTTAATTAACTTATAGGTAATTCTAATCTTGACTAAATATTAAGAACCACTGAAGAAGAGAATTTTGAGTGACCTTAAGAGCCCGCCTGAGGTTGGAACCCATTACTCTCTAATGGCACCCTTCCCCTAGGTTTTTGGATTTTGTGTTTCCAGCAGTGCTCAGCTCTAGAGAGATCATTTGATCCATGTCAGGGCAGGGGTTTGGGGAAGGGTTCAGGCAGATACTCCTGAAGGACATAGGGGCCAGGAGGTGAAAGTACCAGAAAGAATGTAGTTAATGCATTGGGCATGGGTTGGGAAAGACATGAGACCAGGAAATTACTAGATTAGAAAAACAGAAAGAAATCAAGTTTACAGAAAGTGTGTTGAGCTGAAAGCCAAGAGACTGTGACCAGAGAGTGAGACATTAAAGTTTTAAGATTTCAGAGATTGGAGTAGCCTCTGATAATGGCAAAAAAAAGTCCAGGCTGTGTTTCTGAGAGTGAGTAGAGCCCATTGGAGAAGAGATGAGTAAAAATTACTTTCTCATGGATTTATACTTATCACAAGATTCCACATCTGAAGTTTTAAATCTGCTATTAATTTCTGAAGTATAGTCCATTGTTCTGTTATTTTAGCTAGGTTGTAGCTAAATGCAGTGGGTCAACATATGAAGGGCAAAAGTCTTTTTGGTCTTTAGTGATGATAATAGAACCCACCAACGTTTATTATAAAAAGCACATATTATGGTTTAGGCCCTTGGCACTAGGTGTTCCCATACATCTTCTCATTTAATTCTTACTCTGTGGGGTTTGCACAGTTTTTAATCACCGTTTTACATATAGCAAAGCTGAGGTTTAGCAGTGGTAAGTAACCTCCTCAAGGCCATGTGAGTGGTAGATAGGATATTTAAATTCATTGTCTGACTCCAGAGCCCCTGTGCTTAGCCATCATGTTATAGGTGAAGTGTGTGCTAGCTGGGTGTTAAAAAGTATTTGTACATCTCACATTCCTTCATGTAGTTCACTGTTGTAAATCATCACATGTGCAAAAAGGAGCCTAGGCCTGAAAAAAGAAGAAAGCTGCAGGCAATTCCTTTTTCTAAAAAAATGCCACAATGGCCCTCTTTAGGCCCTTAATACATACCATTTTATGCAGTATTTTTAAAATGCAGTGAAATTAAAATATTACCTGCACTATCTGAAATTTTTAGTGATGCAATTTAAGACATCTTACAGTAATAGGACTGATATAGTACTTATGGTCTAAAAATTTATAATGTTTAATAGTAAGAATCATCACTGTATCTTAATGAAATATTGTGTATTAGTTAACAATTGCAATTTACTCTTTTGAATAATTTTTCTACCTCCTAAATGCCCTACCTCTTTTTTCTCTTATGATAATATCTGAAAATAGATCTTTACGGATCTATTATGAGATGTGACAGAAGTAACACTGATATAGAGGTTATACAGTCATACTGACCTGTTCACAGTAATAAAAAAATCCTTGAAAGTTCATTGGAAAAGTATAAACCTTTCGTGGTTTATAATAATTGTAATAAAAGTTACATTGCTCTCCATTTTTGGCATATTTGTATAATCTTCTTGCATGTGTTTTAGGTTGTTAATAGGAAGTGTTTTCAGAAGCCACCATAGTGTTCATATTATTAAAAATCAATTATAAAATAATTTATGTAATTTATTATTAGTAATCTTACTAATTGATAAGTATGGACATGTAATCCACATCATGTCCACATATTTATCAAAAAATACACTCTTGGGGAGCGAATATAGCTCAAGTGGTTGAGCACCTGCTTCCCATGTACAAGGTCCCAGGTTCAATACCCAGTACCTCCTAAAAACAAAACAAACAAATAAAAAAATCACCTCTCTTTGGGGAGCAGATATAACTTACTGGTTGAGTGCCTGCTTCACATGTACAAGGTCCTGGGTTCATTCCCTGGTACCTCCTAAAAATATATATATACACACATACATACACACAACTTGATTTGGAGTTTGAGAGCAGCCCAAAATAAGTCTGCTTTCTTTGTTGCATTGATTGTCATTTAGATATGTTTAATGTTCTTTCTGTTGTTTTCTCTAGGGATAAGTAATTTTTTAAAAATCAGTTCTTTTTTGGAACAATATCAAAATTTGTATCTGGCTTAACACATCTGACCTTATACTTCTTCAGAGGAAATGAGCACATGTTTTATATGTAATCCCTGGATAAATCTGCAGCCAAAGAAAGGAGCAGGAATATCAAATTCCATTTTTTTTTCTTTACTAAAATAAAATTCAAATTCAAAAATTTCTTTAATATGCTTCTATTCTTTATGATCATTTACGTATTGTAGAAATTATCTGGGGGAGGAGGAAAGGGAGGACTGGAAGTGGTGATGATAATGGAATTGAGGAGTAGGAATTGGAGAAGAAGGAGTTGATGGTATCGGAATTGGCGGGGGGACTATATGAATTGGTCGTTGGATATGATCAATTCTGAAAGTTATTTCTCCAGTAGTAGTTATGCTTTTTGTCAGTTCTGCCTTGTGAAAATCAGTAGCAGACAGTGTATATAGCCTAGTCATGAATTTTGATTCTGTGTACAAGGTATGCATTCCAGTGTACAGAATTAAGCAGAAAATTTGAGGACCATTATTCCTGACCCTATCAGCTTCCCTTTTCCCCCTAATGTTCAGTGCTTTTTACCCACAGAAAAACAAATTTGAGGGCTATAGACTCATAGAAAGGACTTTTTAATATAAAATTAAAAAGCATTCCATTTACTTGCTTTCAAAATTGGGGCATGGAAACATAAACTTTTTAGGAAAACCATTGACCTTTGGGGGAGACTTATTCCCTGGGTGGTACCCTTATTGAGCAGAGCAGCATTATCCTTTGGTCCAGATGAAACCTTGCCAAGAACTAAACCAATCTTCAATCTGAGATTTCCTAGACTTTGCTCTAAATTAGTTTTCTCAACCTCGGCACTGCTGTCATTTTGAGCTGGATCAATCTTCGTGGTGAGGGCTGCCCTGTGCATTATAGGATATTTAGTAGAATCTCTGTCCCCTACTCACTAGATGCCAGTAGCACCCCCTCCCAAGTTGTGACAACCAAAGATATCTCCAGATACTGCTAAATGGGAAGCAGAGTGACTCCTGTGCTGCCCCACCACCACCCCTTTGAGAACCACTGTTGTAAATGCTCTAGGCAATTTGTTGATAAAAATATTTTTCAGATTTTAGTTTTGATTTTAAATATTTTGCCGTATTTTAAGTATCTTGGTAGAATATGTTTTACTTTTAAGACCTGTAAAAATAAACTGGAAACACATTTACTAATTTGGCAGTGAAAGTAAGGATAAGGTCTTTATTTGAGAATTCAAGATTATGATCTTTGGATACCTAGTTCAGTGTTTTTCAGACTGCAGGTGGAGGTCGTAACTGGGTCATGAACTCAATTTAGTCGGTCAATGAGAAAGATCCATACCAATGGGCATCAATATTATCTTGCAATGTAGTTCATGAGACATACTCTTCATGGAATGTTCACTTTAGATATCTATTCACATGAAAAAAATATTTAATAAGTGTTATATAGTGTGGCAGTTTGAGATTATTTTATGAATCCCAAAAATAGAAAAAATATGTTTGTAAACAAAAAAAAAAAAAAAAAAAAGGATATACAGGGAAGAGTGTATAGGGACACAGTGTATTTCTTACTTTGAAATGAGAAAAACATTTGAAAGCTGCTGTCCTGGTGAATATGTGTATATATGCCTAGCCTTCCCTATGGAACTGGAATATGCATAAATTCCAAACATATACTCCATAGCAATTTGCTCTTGGCCAAGCTAGTTAAGCCATTTATCTAGTCAGGTTAAATTTATCAAATATTCTCTGAAATATGAAACATTCTAACTTGTTCATATGTTGCAGTATATTTGAGACTTTCTTTTTACATTGGTTTCTGGTGCATGTCATCTTGTTTGTGAGAGGAATAAGCTCTGAACTCCGTCACATATTTTAGAACATTCTTGGCACGTTACTTGTGGGTTGTTCATGCCCTCCCCCTATACAAGATTCCAAAAAAGACAGCTCCATTTTAATTTCTTCATCAGCTATGCTTGCAAAAGTCCTGTATTTCATCAGTTACTGTTTATTTTGTTAACGTATATAGAAATTATGCTTTATAGAGGAAAGGCCAAGAAGCACTTTGTGTATTCATTGAGAATCATACATAAAAGTGAGTATAAAGACATCTAAAAATTATTCCTAGCACTCTGCTTGTACTTTTTGTGAAATTCATTTTAAAATGACAAGCTTAAGTTAAATAACACCCTATGGGGAATGAATTCAGTATGACAGCCTGCCATTATTATGTCATGGATTCTTCCTGTTAATATGAAATTCTTGGCTTCTGAAATCCATCAACACTTTCAATCACTTGAAAACCTTATTTAGTTTCCATTTATTCAAGAATATAAATTTCTATTTTGCATTATTTCATTTGTTCAGTGATTACTTTGTAAAGATTGAAACATCTCCAGAAAGCATGTTTCCATTTTTTTCAATAGTAAGAGACATTTTCATAATGTTTCATAATGTTAGAAACTCTGTTTTAGGGTTGTTGTTTTTTGTTTTTTTTCTGTAAGGAAAAATATTAATGATTGTTCAAAAGTTATTTATGTTACAATTTAATTTTCACAGTGGAAGTTTTTATATCCCTGTGTTTTTAATTTAGATGATATTCAAGGTAGTTTCAAGGAAATTTTGTGTCTGTGATTTTTTCTGGATTGTATAGCATCGTAAGTTTTATATTTGCAAAAGATTGGTGGATATAGCACACAAAAGCCCACATTTATTTCATACTGCCCATTATTATTATTATTATTATTATTATTATTATTATTATTATTATTATATTGAACTGCTATTCATAGTCCTTTGTGTGTGGAATGAAAGCAAGCAGAGTGGAAAATACCTAAAAATGTTGGTGAGAGGCTGTGCTTTATATGAGAGATATTTGTTTAGGAAGCTGGATTTCTAGTATTCACCTTTTAAAAAGAGATTTAAGAGCAACAGTGTTATCTTTTGAAGGAGAAAAATGCTATCATTTTAAAGAATGTTTTCATTGTCCTACTAGAAAGAGATTCATTTGAATCCCATCATTATGGAATCCTAAAACTTCTAAATGAACGTTACATGCTGCCTTCTAGGTGCTCAGTAAAAAGACTTTATGATAAAGGGAAGGATGCAAATATTTGACTTTTACAAATAAGATATTAAGTTAACTAAGTTTCCATATCCAGTTGCTGAAAAAAATCTCTGAAGCAAATAATACAGCTTCCAAGATATAAAGGTCATTGTTTTTAGTCTTTAATAAGCCATTGAATTTTTACTTTTTTCTCATCCTTCTGTAGGAAAAAAAAAAAAATGAGGTCTTTGTAGAGAGGGACTACTAAAAAGTAAAATTACAGTAGGATATAAAGTTAAATTTCTTTAAATATTGCTTTAACACCTTCGAGAAGGAATAAATGCCTTGCAGTCTGTAATATGGTCAGTAATTTTACGTGATCTTTAGAACATAATAGGTGGTTTTTAGAAATCATTTGGAATCCACAGAGATTTTAGAAGGGGTTTGTGAGATTTGTAAATAAATAGCTGAAATTGATCACATACTTTTAAGTATCATATTTCCTTTTGAACAATTTACTTTAAAATGACACTCTTTTAAAGATTGAATTTATCATGGATATGTATATATATTTAACTGCTATTAAGTTATGTTTATTTCTATCTGTTAAGACTGAAAAATTCTTTAAACTTATAAAGGTAATTCATTGATTATTTTGACCTCACTTGGCTTCTCTTGGCTTCTGTAATGGATATACTAAGAACTCTGTCATAATATCTGATGCCATATATTTTAAAATCTTCACAAAAAATCCCAATTACTTATCATATAAATTAAAGATATAAGAACAATTTCTCATTTCTTTAAACTTTTTTTTTTAAGGTGATGGATGTGGACACACTGTACTAGGCCCTGAAAGTGGAACTCTTACATCCATAAACTATCCACAGACATACCCTAACAGCACCGTTTGTGAATGGGAGATCCGTGTAAAGGTGGGGGAGAGAGTGCACATCAGATTTGGTGACTTTGACATTGAAGATTCTGATTCTTGTCACTTTAATTACTTGAGAATCTATAATGGAATTGGAGTCAGCAGGACTGAAATAGGTAGGGGATTTTATTTTCTTATAAATATGTGTGTAATATGTCATTACTCCAAGTTTTAAAACTAAAGCAATTTTTAATACTTAACTTTTAGTAACCATGTTCTGTAAGGGTATATGTGGGAATTATTGAAAAATGTGAAAATCTCAAATTTGAATCATCATTTGGGAATGGAAAACTTTTATCTGTTTATTTTCTTTTCTAATAAGCCTGTTTTTTTCCATTGCACAAGATGCCATTGTACTGTTTCTCAGGAGAAAGTGATCTTATTTTTTAATATTTTTCTTTGATCATTGTATTGGCAGTTGAAGAATACAGTTTAAATTCGTGTTTAGGTGGCAATCTAGCATGGTGATTAAGGGCATGAACTTTGGATCCAACCTGCCTGGGATTGAATCCCAATCCTACTGTTAGCTTGCTGTGTGACTTTGGGCAGGTCAGCAGGCCTCTCTGTTTCCTCACCTATAAAATAGAGAATGACCTAGCACATGTAAATTCTTAGAACAGTGCCTGATACAATATAAATGTTCAATAACTGTTAGCTTCTGTTTCTTTAAGAGCAGTGGTTCTCAATTACAGATGCGTAATAGAGTCAATTGGGAAATTTTTTAAAAATTACCGTATTTGGTCACCATCCTAGATCAATGGAATCTGAATTGATTGGGTGAGACCCAGGCCTTGGTATTTTAAAAGCTTCTCAGGAGAATTTACTATGCAACCAAGGTTGAGAGAAACACTGACTTAGAGATCATCACTTTTCTCTTAAGGAAGAAAGGCAGAAAATTTTGTAAGGCTATTTTTAAAAATATTTTTTATTAAAGAAGTGTAGAACTTACAGAACAATCATACATAATGTGCAGAATTTCCATACAACATCCCTCCACCAACACCTTACATTGTTGTGGAACATTTATTAAAGATACAGGAGAACATCATTGGGTAAGGCTATTTTGATATGCTAACATCACGAGATCAAGGAGTATTCTCTCTGAGTTTGTTTGGATGCATTTATTGGTACAAGTATGTAAAATGTCTTTCAGAACTATAATTGGAACCCAGCATCCTGTTCTTTAGTTAAGCACCAAAATGCTCATCCTCTGTCCCTCTCTCTACTCTCTAGCCGAATCCTTCACCTTCTCTTTACTTTGTGATTCTTTTCTGTCAGAGGATAGAATCCTGGCCTACTTCCCTAGCTGTTGATTGATAACCTCAGTGTCTCTCAGTCAGCTCCTAACTAATCTGGTATCTTGGTCACCCCTTACATAAGGCCATAAATATATAGTGTGGAATAAACTTTTAGGAACTCAAATTGCTTGAGGATATAGAACCACTATTACTCTAGCATTGATAGAATACAACTGGATATTAAGTGTGTCCTGAGATGATGCAGTAGGGAGTAGACAGTACTGTCTGTGAGAGCATTCTTACAACAAAAAGGTGAATCACAATCTAACCAAATCTCTAGCAATTTATAAGAAAGGAGATAAAGAAACATTATAGGAACCATAGGAACTCAGTGAGCTATATTAAGAATGTGAGAAATTCTACAGTATAAATGACCTAGTTTCTTCAATATATAAATAGCATTTTTTTTTTTTTTAAAGATGAAGGGGAAAGAACTGTTACAGATTAAGAGGCATATCTTCTAAAAGTAATGTGTGGACCTTGTTTGGATATTGATTCGAACTAATCAACTTTAAAAAGACAATAAGACAAACAGAAGTTTTAATAGGAATTGGGTATTCGATGATAGCAAAGAATGATTGCTTTAGGTATGGTAATGTTATAATTAAGTTCTAATTAATTAGAGACATGTTCTGAAGTTCATTTGAAATGACGTCTAGGACTTATTTTTAAATATTTAAGAGGAAATTAGGGGAAGGATAGGTGAAATAAAAAATGGCTAATTGGTGAGGCTGCATAATGAAATGGATATTAAGGAGTTGTTACACACTCCTCTCTCTACTTTTATGTAATTTTTAAAATTTCCGTAATGAAAAATGTTTTGTTTTGTTTTTTAAGTAAAAAGGCAAAAGCACTGTATCTTCAGGACAATAAACTTTGACAGTGTTGCTAGAGAAGAAGAGTAACACGAGAGTATTCTGAGCATAGGTTTAAACCATTCACCAGTTTTGGTCCCAGTTCCAAGAATTGCTTACTGAGAGTCCTTACTACAAGGCACTGAACTTCCTAGATTTCAACATCATCTGTACCATTTGAAGATTAAGTGAAATAATACTTTGCATTGCTCAGTGTTTAGTAAATCTCAGTTCTCCTTTATTTCCATTGTTTTTTATTTTTCCTTATTCTCTTTTCATGTGGATGAGTGGAAAGCTACAGAAAGGTCCAAGGCTCCTCTTGGGCTTTCTTTTGGCCTCCTATCACCATCAGCTATATGCCCACTAGTCCTCCATTTTGATAGCAGGTTATGGTTAGTGATAGAAAGTAAGTTTTCTGGCATAGTGCAAAGAAATAAAGATCATTCAAAACAGGTGTTTAATGTTCTAGTTAAGATAGACCTAGTTAAGTGAAGTGCAAGATAGCAGCAGATAACATTGTGGGCATCAAGAGTTCAGTGATAACGGTACAAAATCCCTCTTTTCCTCTATCACCTTTCTTCAGTGTCCCTTCAAAAAAGATGCAGGCCCAAAGAGCCACATTTTTCTATAAAAAGAGTTCCCTATTATGTTATAAAAAGCTTAAGTTCTTGGTTTTACATATATCAGTGTTAATTTTGGAGACTTTTTCTGAGGGATGGTATTATGGAATAATCAATAAATGGAAATGAAAAGGAAAATGGTTTTTCATGGAACCATATTTTTTAATCATAAACTCATTACAGTGTGTCTTAACTGTTGGCAGTAGGACAGTTATTTCCTGTTCTCCTAGAAAAAGATGATAATGTATATATTAGTAAGCATGGGCTTATTATGATTTTATATAAATTTGCTTTCTGAATTGCTAAACTGTCAGAAACCTTTGTGAAATATCTCAGCAGTGTAGTGATACTCATCACATAGAGTTATTCATAGGGTGCATTTAATGAAGCTGTTAAGATTAGCTCTGAAGTTTTGAATTCTGTCCCTTTTTAGACAGATTGTAATAGAATGAGAAAATTCCACTGTACATGAATTCTTCTTTAATGTACCTATTACACATCAATTTTCTTATAGACTAGGGCCCAAGTCTTTAGTTTTTAGTCTTTAATCCCTAGTGTCTGAGACATAGTAGTTACTCTAATATGTGAAATTGAAATTTTAAAATTCCCTTTATGTTAATATTAAATGTTTCTGTACATATACAAACATATATCTCCAGACTATTTTGCAACTTGTTTTTTTCCTCTCCCTATCTTATTATTAGACATCTTTCCAGATTGGTTTATAACCAATGTTTACCAGCATTTCCCCTATGTTAATTAGTCTGAATTTGAAATTTTAAAACAATCGAAAGGGAAAAACTTTGCTTATTTGTAACCTCCCCTCTCTATTTCATATATTTTCTTCCTGGCTTTTGCTTAAAATTTCCTTTTTTAACTTCTTTGGGGGAGGTGGGGAAATGGTGGGTGTCTAATGGGGAAGCTAAATATTTTTTAAAGTCTAGTAGATATTATAGGAAAATGCATTCTATAGGAGAATATATGTAAATGTGTCTGTGTGTATTCAGAGTTAATATTTAAAGACCACATTCTATCTTGAACTTTCATCCAGGATACCTTTTTTAATTATTCTTCTTATGTCCTCAAGGAATATTTACAAATAAAGGAAATTGAGTTCCTCAGGGCTTCATTCCATAAATAATTCCATTTATCTTTTTGTTTTCCGGTTTCTTTCTCTCTATAAATGTGCTTTGGTCTTTCTGTTTTAAAGGAAAAAATAAATTTCTTTTTTCTTTTTTTTTTTTTAACCACCAAACCCCTCTTGGAAAAGCTGTAGTAATGATTGAATTTAATAATTAATAATGATAATGATTGCTAACATATTTTGAATTCCTATCCTGTAGAGGCCCTGGCTAATAATAAAAATAACTATCACATGTGCAGCACTTGCTATTTGCCAGGTACTGTTAAAAGCACTTTTTTCATTGATTTATTTAGTCCTCCAAAAACCCTGAAGATAGTTGCTGTTATTACTGGCATTTAGCAAACTGAGGTACAGAGAGATTATGTAATTTGCCCAAAGTCACACAGCTAGTAAAAGGCTAAAACTGTGATTCAGACTTAAGCAGTCTGGATCTGGAATTGCTCTCTCTCAGTGTAAGCCTTTTACCATGCTTGATTTCCTTGAATCCTACAACTCTCCTGTATATTATTCCTATAAAACAGGTAAGGAAGCAAAGGATCAAAGAAGATAAGCAACTGGCCTAAAGTCACACAGGCAGAGTTGGGACTTAAACTGAGGTCTGGCTGACAGCAAAATCCATAATCCTCAACCACTAGGCTACAGCCTCTTAGAGTAATAAATACTTTACCAGCTACTTACGCTTAATCTTTTACAATATGGTTCTCCTACCCCAAACTGTTGAAACTGAAAACTTTTTAGTGAACATTAACTTGTTTTTTTCTTTTAGCTATTTCTTTTGATGTAATTTCAGACAGAGAAAAGTTCCAAGAAAGGGATAAAGAATTTCCATATACCTTTCACCCAAATTTCCAAAATGTTAACATTTTGCCACATTTGCTTTATCTCCCTCCACCCTCTCTTCCCCCTACCACGTTTTCTTTCTAAACTGTTTGAGAGTCAGTTGCAGTAATTGAATTACCTCTGTATAATTCAGTGTTTATTTCCTAAAAATAGACATTCATTTACATAATTATAGAACAGTTAGGAAAATAAAGGAAATTATCATTGATACATTAGCATTAAACTACAGACCTTACTCAGATTTATCCATTTGTCCAAAAATGCCCTTTATAGCATAAGAAAATCTTAGTTTATGTGTTGCATTCAGTTGCCATTGTTTTTGTTTAGTCTTTATGACTGGAGATTAAAAGAGAGAACAGTTCCTAGGTCTGTCTTTATGTTTCAAGATGTTGACATTTTTGAAGTATAGGGGCCAGTTATTTTTATTTTATTATTTTTAAACAATTTATTGATGTATATCATTCATACATGAACATACATAAACTATAAGTGTTCAGTAAACATTGTGAACTTACAACACAAATATGCATAACATAATGCAGGGCTCCCTCACATCACCCCCCCCCCAAAACACCCCACATTGTTGTGAAACATCTGTTAACAAATCATGAAAGAGCATCATCAAAGTATTACTAACTATAGTCTGCATCTTACTTTTATCCATTTTTACCCCCACCCCCACCCGTTTTTGCTGTTTCTGTGTCCATTCGCTGGGCAACTCTCTTTGTCCATTTCCTGCCCTCTCTTCTCATCCTTTTCATCCTGACTTCACTGGGATTCGATCCTCGGAATCTCCGATGTGGGTTAGAGGCATCCTACTGCCTGCGCCACCTTAGTTCCTGGTTTTTTCAGTGCATCTCGTCTTGGCACTCCTTTGTGTCACTCTCATGTTACGTCATCCTCTTGCTGCATAGCTCGTGGGGCCTAGCGGCTCACCCATGCACGGGGCCTGGTGGCCCACACGCATTCTATATTTTTCTTTTTTTCTTTTTCCCAGGAGGTTCCGGAGATCAAACCCAGTTCCCTCCATAAGGGAGATGGATGCCCAACCACCCGAGCCACATCGGTCCCCCTGCTATATCCCTTAAGGTTGACTGAAGATACCCAAAGTTATAGTCTTTTCCCATACAGGATGGTCATATAACAAATCAGGCTTAGTTTATCACCAGCATTCTAGAAACCAGACCTAGGGAGAACAACTAGGTCTGGAGACACATGCATGGTTTCTAATGTAAAGAATGTTTAGCCTAACAGTTATTTTATATAATGTCCTTTCAATTGGTATTATCTGATTTTCCTTATGATTAGATTCAGGTTATGGGCTTCTGGCAGAAACACTATAAGTGATGTTGAATGCTGCTCATTGCCTCATATCAGGAGCCACATGATACTGATTTGTTGTCTCATTACCAGTGATGCTATCTTTGATATCTTGGCTAATGTGATATCTCACAAGTTTCTATACTGTAGTTAAGTTTTTCTTTGTTATTAGTGTCTTCTAGGGGATTCCTTAAGATGATGTAAATATTCTGTTACTCATCAAGCTAATACCCACTGGTTTTAGCATCCATGAATGATTCTTGCCTGAATCAGTTATGATGATTGCCAAACGATGATTTTCCAGTTTCATCATTCCTTCTTCCTTCTGTGCTTATGAGTTTTCTTCTCATTCCTTTAATCCTTGTCCAACATCACGAAGTTCATTCCGTTCTTCCCTTTTTCATATTTCCAATTTATCTGACAGTGAGAAATCTAGCTCCATACATAGGTATTTGTTCAGTCCTATAAAATGCAGATAAGGGATTCAGAATTCAGAATTGGTAACCCATGCCTTTAATGGCCTTAGAGATTTACATTTCATGTTGAGATTCTCTAATGCCTCTAATATTAGTTTAGACTCTTATCCTGAGGACATATAATCTAAATACCGTGTTTGAAAATTACTTGGGTTATTTCTCCACCAGCCACTCTCTGTCCTTTGTTGTGGTTGTGGTATTCATTTGAAATATGATTTGGTTCATTTGTTAATGTTTTTATTCCATTTTAGGATTGCTTTCCCCCATTCTTGTTGGTTTTCTTTTTTCCTTTTTTTTGAGTATGTGAAACATTAACAGGTTTCTCAAAGTTAGAGGTGAATGCAAAGGATATTCAGTTAAGTGACATTCCTTCTCACCATACTCTGTTTCTTCTGATCTTTTCACCACATCTCCATCCACTCCTTGTATGGAACCAATCTTATTAGTTTTTGTTTTCTCCTTTCTGTGTTTCTTTAGCACAAAATGATATATGTAGATATCTTGTTTCCCCTATGTTATACAAAATCTAAGATGCTCTAAATATTTTATTGTATTTTGCTTTTTCCCTTCCACTTAATGTAGCCTGGAAATCACTCCAAGTAGAGATATTCTTCATACTTTTTACATAGAACTCCATAGTATGGATATACCATATTCTCTTTTATCACCCTTTTATATATAAAATATAGGTTGCTCCCAATATAGTATTTTGCAGTTACAAACAGGGCTGCAATAAATAACTTTATGGATATGTGTTTTCATATTCCTGGAGGTGTATCTTCCAGCAAGTGGACTTGCTGGGTCAAATGGTAAATGTATATATAGCTTTATTAGATATTGCCAAATTCCCCTCTGTAAGGGTTGTACCAATTTTCATTTCCACCATCAATGCATGAGAGTGCCTGTTTCTCCACAGCATTGCCAGCAATGTGTTGTCATGCCTTTTAATTTTTTCCAATTGATATGTATCTAAGGTTCTGAATTTTCCTCTCATCACCTCCTTAAGATTGAGATCCCAAAGATTGATACACAGTATTATCTTTATTTTTTATGAATTCTGTAAATTTGTGTTTTCCTTTTACTCAAGAATTTTTAAATAGAAGGTTTATTTCTAGTTATAAGGACCTTTCATTGTTATTACTAATAGTTTTACGTTGTATTGCATTGTGATCAAACAGCATTGTATTATTTCTACTTTATGAAACTTGCTGATATTTTCTTTATAACTAAAAATAGAATATTTCATGTATGCTTGAGAAAGTTTATTTTCTATTATCAAGATGTTACTGTTTATAAACATATAAAATATATACCTTATTGATTATGCTGTTTAGGTCTTCTGTATCCTTACTTCTTATCCACTTGATCTGTCTTGTATTGAAAGTTGTGTATGTTAAAGTTTCCCCTTATTAGTGTTTGTTTCTCTGTTTCCTTGCTGCATCTCTTGGGTATTTTGCTTTTATAAAGGAAGTTGCTGTGTTGTTGCATAGATATTTATAATAATAATATCTTCATTTTGAGTTGTTGTTTTAGCATTAGAATTTCCTCCTTTGTCGTGTTTTGTTCTTTTTGGTTTGAATCTTCTTTGTCTGTTATCAGTTTCACTCCCTCTTATGTCTTATTGTTTCCATTTGTCTGGTATACCTTTCTTTGCCCAACCCTTTAGTGTTAGTCTTTCTGAATCATTTGGTTTGGGTGTGGGGTTTTTTTAATGTGTTTTTTTAAATATAATATGTAGCTGGGTCTTGCTTATGAGCTAAATTGAAAAAAAAATTTTAATAGTAGGGTTAATTCTATTCACATTTATTCATAATACTCTGTTTTGTCTGAGCTGTCATATTATTTTATAATGTTGTGTATTATATTTGCTTTTGCTTTTTCTCTACCTTATGGTTTCTTTCCTTCTATATTTAAAAAAATATTTGGTACTTAGTTATATTTATATTTTTGTTCTAGTTTGTTATTTTGCAACTTTGCCTCTTTTTTAAATGCCTATAATCTTATTTAATCTTGTACTATCTGATTTGTCCGTTTTTAATGGTATCCTTCAACTCTTGCCCATTGCCTATATAACCTTCCGTGGACTATTTTACTTTCCTCTTTTCTCTCCCTTTTCTTCCCCATTTCTGTTCTGTTAGAATATAAACTCCTAACATATAGCCTACATAACATCTTTTTCTTCAACACCATCTCCAACTTTTCTAGATCTACAATTAAATATATAAAATGTTCACTATCAGTCTTTTTGCTGAAGGTCCCCCAATCATATCTTGATTGGATGAAGTTAATCCTTTGAATAGATTGCTTCCTTAAGAAGGGCTTATGGATATAAATTTTTTTCATGTTTAAAGCCATTTAAAGGGAAGCGGCTGTGGCTCAATCAGTAGGGCTCCCGTTTACCATATGGGAGGCCCCGGGTTCGGTTCCCGGGGCCTCCTGGTGAAGGCAAGCCCGCCCGCATGGCATGGTTAGCTGACCCAGCGAGCACAAGCAGCAAGGGGGGGATAAATGAATAAATAAATAAAATCTTTAAAAAAAAAAAAAAAAAAAAAAAACTTGATATTTGAAGGTCAGCTTGATAGGATATAAATCCTTGATTCATATGTTCTTTCCTTGAGTATTTTTTAAAGTTTTCTACCATTGTTGCCTTGATTTTTACGTTGCTTTTGAGATACCTAATGCTGGTTTAATTCTCTTGCCCTTTATTTAGGTATTTGATCTTTCTTTTTTTTTTGGTATCTTTAAAGTCTAATAGTTTTCCAAGGATATATGTTGACATTGATCATTGTAGATAAGTTTTCCCTGGTATCACATGGGCTATTATAATATGTAGATTCAGGTCTTACTTTGTTACTGAAGGTTTTCTTGTACTGTAGTTTGAAATATTAGTTGTACTGTTGTTTTTTGTATCTTTTTCAGACACTTTAAATTCTACATAAATTGGATATTTTTTGTCATTTCAAATACTCTGATCTTTCTCACTTTTTTATTTCCTTTTCATTCTCTTTTTTCTTTTCATCAGCATTCCTTATTATATTTTCATTCGAATCTATTATTCTTTGAGCACCTTGTAATGTGGTCTTCATCCCTGATATTGTTATAGATTGAGTCATGGCCCCCAAAACACTTGTTCAAATCTTAATCCCTGGTTCTGTGGATGTGAACCCATTTTAAGTAGGGTCTTTGAAGAAGTTGTTAGTTAATGTGAGTCATACTGATTCAGGGTGAGCCTCAATCCACTATGACTAGAGTCCTTATTAGGAAAAGACATCTAGTACTAGACAGAGCACCATTTGCTGGGGGCTTACTTGGCAAGCCACCACCAGAACACTACGGATTTCAGAGATAAAGTATGGTGTGCTGACACCTTGATTTAGGACTTCTAGCCTCCAAAATTGTAAGACAATAAATTTTTCTATTTTAAGTCAACGGGTCTGTGGTATTGTTATCTGCTATAACATATGCTCATCATTGTTAACAATTTACATTTAGAGTAGTTTCCCATAGTCAGGAATTAAAGAAATGGTATCTAATCTTCATGGCTATAGGAATCTTGGATGATGGGATGCAAGAGCCACAGAACTTCACGTGAGATAAGATCCTACCATCGGAAAACCTGAAAGCAAGAAGGCTGAAGTTGCATCTGATATCTGTTCATCATGAGAATACATTGATTACTGTGGATTTTTAAAATGAGAATCTCGATTGTAAAATGTTGCAACTTTAAGCTAACTTTAATTTGTCCCTGACTCAAAAGCATCACATGAGTTTGTTGCACTGCAAAGTTAAGAAGCCACACACAATTTGAAAGACCTTGGTAAATGTTTATGCCCTGAAATGGTGGAGCTGATTGGTATCCAAGAACAGAGAAGAAATACTGAAGCTTTATCTCTTCCAAATGATGTTATCACCCAGAATGTTTCCTCTATATTTTGAGGCAGGTCAAATGAGGAATTGACAGCTGTCCCTCTCATCAACTTACTTCACTGTATGATGCTGACACCACCAAGAATTCCTCTTTGTGAGCCCTTTTAGGAAATAGTAAAAGCCTTTGACATCTTCTAAGCAGTGAAATATTTATTTTTCCAGAAAAGCTTTGAAAGCAAGACCTTGGTGTGCTATGAATGGCACACCTGTGATGCTTGGCAGCCCATCTGGTTTTGCTGTGTTGCTGAAGTCTACACATTATGACTTACTACTTTTTACATTAGCTTACTTGGCATCAGAAGACTTTTGCCAGCTATCCTGAAAAAATGCTGTCAACTCAATTAGAGCCAGGACCTTGAATCACTGCCTTTTCAAAAGATTTTAGGAAGCAGTAGAAACAGAATATTAAGCTTTCTTCTACCCAGAAGTTTGCTGGTTTTCCTGTAAATAAGTTTTGAAGCCCACAGTTAAAGTAGAAGTTTAACTTATTAAAGAGAAAAGGAAAGCCGACTCAGAAAATTTTGATGAATAAGGTTTGTATTAATTTGTGGATATTTTGGCCCATATAAATGCTGTAAATTTTTCTTTTCAGGACTCTCTGGTCACTGTCATGGATAGTGATTAAAACGTATGTACTCTTTTGCCCAAGCTGCCATTCTGAAAGAGAGTATTAGAGGAGGCAGTTCTGCTTATAATCAAAGATATGTAATTTTTTAAACTATGTATTTTCCCACCCTAGCTTCTGGATTTTTAAAATATATAAAAAATTTAAAATATTATGTTGGCATGGGTGTGGTGAATTGATACTTTTATTTACATTAAAGAAGTATTACTTGTGGTTAGCTCACTTGTATAGCAGTCTAGAAGTATATATTAAGAATCTGAAAAGTGTTCATGTTAATTGACCTTTTAAGCCTATTACAGAAAAATCTCTTCTAAAGATATATTTCAAAACACTAAAGAAGTTTTGTTAAGAAGATGTGTATTATAACATTCACTATGGAGGAAAATGGGAAGCAACCTAAGTTTCTAACAGTAAGGAATCGTTAAGTAAATTACTTTATATCCACAATATAACAAGTTTTTGGCTATTACTAATAGTCTGCTATGAACATCCTAGTACCTATCTTTTGATGAAAGTAAGTACACATTTCTATACCTAGAAGAGAAATTGCTGTGTTATAGAATGTGCATGCATTCAGCTTTAGTGGATACTGCCAAATGATTTTCTTAAAGTGGTTATACTAACAGCTTATGTCCACCATCAGTGTATGAGAGTTCCAGTTACTATTTTCACTTTTTCCATTTTAACCATTCATCACATTGTGGCTTTTCTTTGAATTTCCTAGATGGCTAATGGTGTGTACCTTTTCATACAATCATTAGACATTTGAATATTGTTTTGGGGGTAAGAGCCTGAGTCTTTTGTTCATTTATTCATTTGTAGGAGCTCTTTATATATTCTGGTTATGGGTCCTTTTTAGATATATATGTTGCAAATATCTTACCCCTCTCCCTGGGCTGCCTTTTTACTCCCTTATTAGTATCTTTTAATATCAGAATTTGTCATTTTAATGTAATTGCATTTACCAATTTTTCTTTTATGATTAGCACTTTTTGAGTTTTGAGAAATCTGTGCCCACTTCAAAATCACGAAAATGTTCCTATGGTTTTCTCTAAAAATCCATATTGTTTTCCCTTTCACAGATTTATCCTCAGTACATTTACAGTTAATTTTTGCCAGTGATGTGAGGTGTAGGAGTCAAGGACTTATTAATTTTAGAATGTGCAAATATTAGATCTTTTATTTATTAAAAAAATAAACATTAAAGTAGCCACCTTTCCGAAAATAAAAATGTACAATGAGTTTATGATGCCATAGAAAATATATACATTTAAAGTGTCACCACCACCTTTAGAAGAAAAAGCAATTCCATTTTTAGTGATGTTGCTAAATCCCTTTTAAACCTAGTGAATATCTGTTACTCCTTTTAAATATATACCCAGTGGTCTAATTGTTTAAAAAGAAATTAGATCTCTACCCTCATATCATCATCCTCAGCGCGTACATCTTTGAAGCAGCTAAAAACAAATGCTAAATCCAGCCAAAAACAATAGCTTATTACCAGCTGTTGAAACAACAGCTTAAGGGAAATCATTTGGGGAAGGCATTTTAGTCACGCAAAAAGCAAGCACTGATCACTCCAAGACAGGGGCTTAAATTTTACAACTCCAATTCACTGTGGACCACCAAGCACAAGGCAGTGGTCCCTGAAGTCTGACTTTTCTAAAAAATGTTCTGGCATTATTTTATGATAGCATCTCTTCTGTTCTAGTTTGCTAAAAGCTGCTGGGATAAATATACCAGAAATGGGTTGGCTTTTACAATGAGAATTTATTAACTTAAAAGCTTACTGTCCTGAGGCCATGAAAATGTCCAAATCAAGGCATCATCAGGGGATCCCTTCTCCTCTAGCTGCAGCTGTGGGCAATCAGGTACACGGTGCTCTTCGCTGGTCTCGTCCCTCCCCTCCCCTCCCCTCTCCTCTCCTCTGGGCCTTGTTGCTTTCAGCTTCTGACTAAGTGGCTTTCTTTCAGCTTCTGTGTTGCATTGATTTCAGCTTCTGGCTTCCTCTCTGTCTCTGCATAGCTTTTCTCTGTATCTGTGGCTTTTTATTCCTCTGTTTAAAAAGGACTCCAGTAAGAGGATCAGGACCTACCCTGGGTCCTGCAGTCTAATCAGATACCCTTACCTAAAAGCAGTTTAATCAAAAGGTCCCACCTACAGTAGGTTTACGTGCACAGGAATGGATTAAATTTAAGAACAGGATTTTCTGGGGTCCACAAAAGCTTTAAACTGCCACATACTCTAAACATTTTCTAGGCACTGTAATGGCCTCTTCTGTACTTTTAGAGGCTTCAACCATGTTTTTGCCCTGCCTCACTACACTAAGCTTCCTAAGGGCAATACTGTGCTGTCTAGTTTCATCACTGAATCCCTGGCACCTATCTAGCTCAGTGCTTGGATATTTAGCAGCTCAATAATGTATGTTCAGTGAATGAATTTCTTTGAGAATTCCAAGTTCTGTTTTGAGATTGCAGTTGCTCCTGTACTTAGGTACTAAAAAACTGCCCCTGGGAGTGGATGTGGCTTAGTGGTTGAGCATCTGCTTCCCATATACGAGGTCCTGGGTTCAATCCCTGGTACCTCCTAAAAAAAATAAAAATAAATAAAATAAATAAATAAAGGTGAAACCACTAAAAACAAAACAACTGTCCCTAAATCAGTTTGTTGGTAAATTAAGATTGGCACTCTGTAAGCAAACTTCATCTCCCTCTGTTGGGAGATGGACAGAGTTGATGTTCTTTTGCTCTAGAAAATAACTACCTACCCTCCACCCAAACTTCTTAGGTTCCAAGTTCCTAAGAAGAGCATTGTTCCATTTTATACCTCTTAGTGGGTTGATTGATCTTCCATTTACTTGAGAACATAAATCAGATTTGTTAGCTTTCATGACAATATTAACTAACTACACCCTTGGTCCACCTGAATCAGATGGATCTCTCCTCTCTCTAGAATACAGATTATATCCATTTAACATCTTCCAGAGTTTAATTTCTTGAAGTTCATCATTAGCAAAAATGTGGTTCATATGGACATTGAAAAAGGCATGATAACCTTGAGGTCTCTAAGTTCTATATGAGTTTGGTTACAAACTCATTGCCATTAGGGGCCTGGCAGGTAGAATAAGTGAATGAAATGGACCAGGCTTAAGAAAAATAGCAGAATTGACATGATGGTAAATGTTAACTAAGCTTCAGGTTCAGGCATGTTAGGGAATGATGGGGGCTGTGGCAAATTGGAGTATGACTTTCTCCTTCAAAGATGACAGAGACTATTTACAAATAACCATATGGGGTTTTTTTTTCCATGTAATTTTTCAAGAGAAGCCATAAATTCAGAATTTATATGAAATTTCCAGATTTTTTAAATCTTGGTAACTAATTCAAATGTTTTTTAAATAGTGTATGATCCAAACTGTACAGGCCGAGGGGCCAAGTAAAATACATCTATAGGCTGATTCAGGCTCTACACCCTAGTTTCCAACTTCTGCTCTAGTGTTAGATTTGTTCATCCAGAGGCAGGATATGCTTCCTCTATACTAAAGTAAATTACTGGTTGTATTAATTTATTGTTGCTTCATAACAAATTATCCCTCACTTTCTGAAGGTCACAAGTCCAGGCAAGATATGGCTGGATTCTCTGCTTGGGGTCTCACTAGGCTGAAATCAGGGTGTTTGCTGGGTCTGCAGACCTCATCTGGGGCTCAGGGTTCTATTCCAAGCTCACTGACTGTTGACAGAATTCATTCCTTGTAGTGTAAGACTGAAGTCCCCATTTTCCTCTCAGTTCCTAGAATCCACCTGCAGTGGCCCGGATAGGAAGTTCATAGTACGAATGTTTGTTTTCTTCCAGTCTAGAGTGTGTCTCTCTTTTGTGGCTAACCAGAGAAGATGCTCTGCTTTTAGAAGGGCCTGACTTCTTAGATCAGACCCAACCAGGGAGATCTCTCTTTTGCCATATACGGAACATACAAATAATTAAAAATTACTTTAAAATAACATAAAAATAAGGAGGAAGGTCTCCTACTCCGTTTTCCTGGGACTGCTAATTCCATACTTCTCCAGTCCTTTCAGGGAATCCCTAGCTACTTTCTCCTCTGAGGCTTCCTTGCGCTCAAGCTTCCCATGGTGGCTACAACTCTGCACCCCCTCCAGCATCCAGGTCTCCATATTGATGACCCACTCACATATTACATCCATTCCCATCTTCTCTTCCCCAAGAGGCAAAAGACATTTATTTGTTCCATCTTTCAGCAGACTGTGGATATCTCTTTTCAATTCTCACAATTCCTTCTGTTTCCAAAAGATCACCTATAGTTGTTGACAATTAAATGCTCTGTGTTGAATTAGAAGTACTTTTGAATGATCAAACTGGGGAAATGGAATTAATGAGTTAACTAGTATATTGCTCAGATTAAGGACGAGTTTTTCCTTCTTTTCCCAAAAATTTTAACAGAAAAATACTGTGGTCAAAGGAAGCCAAGCAAGGAGCAGGACAATCATCTTGATTGTGACCCCGAGGCAAAAGGCAGGGATAGACTGAACTTACTTAAGCACCTAGAAAACGTCAGCAGCTGCACTTGTTTCTTTTTAAAAGCTTTTCATGCTTTAACACTGGCTTTTTTTTTTTTTAAGATTTATTTATTTACTTTATCCATTTTAACACCTCCCCCCGTTTTGCTGTTTTTATGTCCATTCACTGGGCAATTCTCTGTGTCTGTTTCCTGTCCTCTCTTCTCATCCTTCTTCTACCAGTCTTCACCAGGATTCCATCCTGGGGACCTCCGATGTGGGAGAGAGGCGTTCTGCCACCTGTGCCACCTCAGTTCCTGGTTTTTGGTGCGTCTTGTCTTGGCTCTCCCGTGTCTATCTCCTGTTACATAATCATCTTGCTGCGTGGCTCGGCGGGGCCTGGCCTGCCCACGTGCCTTCTATGTTTTTCTTTATTTTACTGGGAGGTCCCGGGGATTGAACCCAGGTCCCTCCATATGGCAGACGATCGCCCAACCATTTGAGCCACATCCGTCCCCAACACTGGCTTTTGAGTTTCACAGAAAAAGTGCTTTTGTTTCTATTACAGATTGAATTTTATTCTTATTTCAGAGGACAAGATAACTCCAAAGAAATAAATATGATGTGAAATTACAATGATAATAAAAATATTATATTTTTCCCCTATTGAAAAGGGATAAGAACTCCAATATATTTTTGCCAAGTGATTCTTTAGACTACCTTTACTTTTAAGTTAGGTCTAATAATTTGGAATTCCCTATTAACCAGTATCCATGGTATAATTTTTGCAAAGTAAAGACAATTTTTGTATGACATGGTAATTATTCATTAAATATGATCTTTTTTTTTTTTTTTAGTTTGTACCTAAAAATATCTGAAAAGTTAGCATTTTACTGAATGCCTTATCCAGCCTTGTAATAAAATCACAAATAGGTCCATAAATGGCAAAGAATGACTATTGTTGATGAGCCCCGATGAAACTTTTGTTCACTCATACAAGAGTTAACTGTATGTAAAATATGTAAATATTTTAACAGATATAATTTATTTTGCCTTCACCTATTCCCAGTTGGCCTTAAAATCAAATGTGATTGATACACATTTGGCTTTGCTGCTAACAAATTATATAGTTTCTAATAATATTTGCAATATTTGAGATAGTATGTGGAATAACTTGAAATATATGTTGTTTGTTTTTTATATTAGATCACTATTTAAAAAATATTTAGTATTTAAAAATAATGCAGTATTGAATAATATTTGTTCTATGTACCAGGCTATTTCTGAATTATTTAGTATCAAGAAAGAAGTCTGAAGTTTTAATCATATTTTCTTCTATATTCAGATCATAAGTTGTAGGGCTCTTTGATAGTGTGTTATTTTGCTTGAATGTTTAATATTGCATTCCATATTTAGAAATATAAAGTTTTTTGCATATTAGGTATTTCTAAAGAAAAAAAGAATAAGCAAGATATGTATTTTATATTGAACATCCATAGCACCTAGGACAGGTGTGTGCCTTGGTATTTGGTATTTAATTATTAAATGCTAAATAAATTGAGAAATTTTAGACCAAATGCTTTGTTTTTCAAATTGATATTTTTGTTTCACTAAAAAAGGTAGTATTGTTGTTTGTTTGAAAGCTTTTCTTGGAAGTTTTGTATAATGGTCAAAGTGTCAAACTGCCAATTTTAAACCAGTTATGATAAGATTATGAATGCACTTCTTTGCAAGACATAACATGTTCTCTGTGCATATAGGGGGAGAAAATTTACTCAAGGGGCTTTTCTCTGTCAATTTATGTCAAGCTACTATGATTGGAGGAGAGAAAAATTGAACTATCTTACCTTACTAAATCAAGAAAATGATTTAAAACCATGAAATTTAGAATAGAATGCAACTTTTATTTCTAATATGTAGGCCTGAAATGATTCTCAAAAGCTCAGTTTGGGGAGAACTGAAATCTTAATATTGAGTCTTCTAATCAAAGAACTTGGTATATCTTATCTCCTGATATATTTAGTTAATCTCTTACAGTAATGTTTGTTTGTTTTTTATTTTTTATTGGTTTTAAACTTCTTTTTAAAAATGTATCCCTAACATTTCAGATCCCATACTAACTCTGTTTTTTGTAGTTTCCTTTGGGTTTTCTACTTAGAAGAGCAAGTGTTGTCCTTGAAAATGGGATCCCTAGAAGTTCGCAATACTCTTATTCAAGTGATGCTACCGTAGTTTTGGAATCCCTTGTTGAGAATTTGTCAGACAAACTACCAGTCACATAAAAAAAAATCCATTTTTATTATTTATTAGTGGGCATATTTCTCTCACTTTTCCTCTTCCCCTTTTAGCCTGTTAAACTTATAACTATACTGGCATTTTTATTTTTTATGTATCTATTAGGCATTAAATGATAGTTGAGTAGGCAATTGGATTATGCATCTGAAGTTAAAAGAAGGTTGTGGATGGAGGTAAAATTTTGTGAGTTGTCAGATTATAGTAAAAGCCATGGTATTGGACACAGTTGCCTAAAGAGATTGACCCAGAAGTCAGCAATTTCCAGAAGAAAAATTGATTAGTTCCAAGAAAGGTTTGAAGGTCTGATCTGAGGCCAGCAATCTAGGGGATCTCTGTGGAGAGCATATCAACTATCAATTCATTTGTGAGCTACAGAAATGTTTTATAAGTTAATTTTAAAAATATTCCTCCTGGTTGTTTTAAAGAATATACATGTGTTTAACAGGAAGTTGAATCTTCATAAGGTCTATGATGCCTAAAGTGTTTTCTCTTTTAAGTTGTTTGAATAGTTATTACTTGGCATTTATTTTTTTCTGCAAATTGTAATTTTTAATCATTACCAGGTTTCTAATTTTAAACAACATAGCCATCATGTTATACTAATTTAATACCCAGTTTGGCATATTATTCTGATTTTGTTGTCTACATTCTAAATATTATTGATTTCAAGAGAGTTAAACCAAATGTCTGCCTTTCTTTTGTTCCTAGGCAAATACTGTGGTCTGGGGTTGCAAATGAACCATTCAATTGAATCAAAAGGCAATGAAATTACAGTGCTTTTCATGAGTGGAATCCATGTTTCTGGACGAGGATTTTTGGCCTCATACTCGGTTATAGATAGACAAGGTAATTTTCCCTTTGTGCTATGTTTTCCACAATTTGTAATTTGTTTAAAAACAAAAAATGAAATACATGTTTTTCAAGAACTTGTGTATCTGAGATTGGAAGAGAGCAAAAAAGACTGAACAGTTATCAATATATTCATACATTTGACAAATTAAATTTGTTTCAGAGTTCCAAAAATTAAAAGTGCATAAACTTTTGTGTATAGTCAGTATACTTTCCCTATACTCATTCTTCACTTTTGTGAGATTTTAACTTTTTAAAAAATCTGTCAATTATTGAAATGTATCATGTTAATTAAAAGCTTTATTATCCATAGTTTGCTGTTTCTCAGTACTGTGTTAAAGACCGTATTACCACATTTCTCAGTGTAGGGTCTCATACTGCCAGGACTACCTGGGAAATGTTATATTGGACACTCAAATCTGAGGTTAATGTTTAGGATCTGCAGGGAGAAAAAATTAAAAGAAAGGCCGGGAAGTGGAATAGATTGTAAAATTTACCAGGATCTCTAAAATAAAATACAAGACTTCAATGAAATTTCTCACATGTTTTGTCTGTTGTGGTGTGTGTTCATTACCCTTTGCTATTAGGACACTTTGGTAGGAAAGTTTAAGAACTATTGCTAGTAGAAGGATAAATCAAAACAATTTACCAGAAAACATGGTTATTTTGATATTCAGCAACCAATTAACTAACTTGATCATTTAGAATTAAAAATTAGCTTTTACTTAGTATTGCACAAATGGGGAAATTGTCATGAACCTCCTTGGTGTGAGAACGTTGGATAGTGAGAGCCTTGAATTCAAAGCAAGCTTTTCCTTCTCGGCTGTTATAGATTTGAGGTAAGCACTATATGTCTTGTTAAATGTTTCATTTAGAACATGATGGAGGAGGGAGCTGTTCTGTATGAAAAGGATTCTGCTTTCTAAGCTATGAAATAAGGTGTGAGAAAGAAAACTCATTTGGATGGAGTAATGAGAAGAGAAGAATTGTGAACATTACACTAAATGAACAATTAATAGTTTGACAGAACCAGGAAAACAAAGACAGAATGGCTTTGTGGAAAGGGTACTGGGTAGCCCTGGGATTGAAGCCTCCCCTCTGCCACATGCTAAGCTCAGTGACCTTTGGCCAGTCATTATACCTCCATGAGCCTCATCTGTAAATTGGTTAGTTGTGAGGACTAAATGTAATAATACATGTATAGTGTCTATAGATACTCAGCAAATATTAGTTTTCCCCCTTTCCACTGCACATGTGCACACATATGCCTTTCTCCTCCATCCCCCATCTTCAAAAGGGAAGAGACTAGTAAAGTAGAGAATATGCAGTAAGATTATGATGGATTCCTATCCTTTCAGTTTTACTTCCTGGAAGTCTTAGATTGATATGTGAAAGACTAGAAAATAAGCAGTTAAATTGCTGCTTAATCTGCTTAAGTTTCTTTGTGTTAATATCGGTAAAATTGTTTATTTTAATTCATATTTTTACTTTCCTGCATTGTTATTTATCATCAAGTTGATGGTTTCTGGAAAAAAGTATCCTTCCCATTTAAAGAAAAGTTCTTACATTGCATATTTAAATTATGGCACTTTTGATCCACAGAAGCCCAAATTCCCTGCATTAAAGTTACTTAAAAATTGGCAGTGATCTCAGATAACAGAATCAGTATATTTTAGATTTACATTCTTTGATGCCAAATTTCAAATGCCTGTTACTATTTCAGATAAATTTTAGCTTACAAAGTAGGATTTTACAATGTCCACCATAATCAAGAACTTGTAACACTTTCTAAAGCAATAACCTTTTGGGAAATCATCCTCATTTTCACAACTGTCTCCTGAGTTATTATTATTTTTTTTTACATGGCCTTGTCCTATCCATCAAGCACTTGTAAAACAAATTTGAAGTTAAGTAAGCTGGCTAAACTATATTCAATAGAACACTGGTTGGATTTCCTATTACTTCTACTTGGGTAGTCTTTCAGCCACAATTTCTTATAATGACTCATTCATTTTAAGTATGGTGAGCTGTGGTTGAGAACCTCAGTTTGGATCTATCCAAGAAACTTAGCTGCCACCTTGAATTCTGAGAGTATTTTCAAGGAACATGACTGCTGTCCCCAGTTTAGCAACCTAGTTCAAGGTTTAGAGTATTCAGGAATGAAGAGATTATGAAAAATATTGCTTCAACAGCTTCTTTATTTGTGTTACACTTTCACAAAGATTTGTTAATGTTATAGTTTTGTTGTTGATAAAGTTATGATTTTATGTGAGATATACTAATTTTCATTATTTTGTGAAAGAGTCCATTGTAACATTAAATTCTCAGTGTCTTAGCTATATCCCTGGCTTTGGGGATAGGCATTTAATAAAACAGACACAATACTGCCTTCCTTGGGAATTACAGTACAGGGCTGGATAAAAGACTTTAACAAATGGTTACTTGTGGTTATGATGAGTATGATGAAGGGCAAGTTCAAATAATAGAAGGCCAGAGGACGCGGGAAGTGGAAAATTGATAAAGAGCAAAGGTTTCCTGAGGAAATCACTTTTAATCTGAGAACTGAAGGATGGGTTGGAAGTTTCAGGCAGACAAAAAAGGAAGAACATTCCAGGGAAGAGAACAGCAGGTGCAAAACCTTATAATGGGAAGGAGCTTTGGGGGAACTGGAAAAAAGCCGGCATAGCTGGAGTGGAGTGAAGGAAGAATAGGTGACATTGTTCAGAGCTTTGCAGAAAATGTAAGAATTGGGACTTTATTCTAAGAGTACGTGGAAGCTGTTAGAGCAGAGTACGACAACAGGATTTACATTTTTTTGTTATATATATATATATATATATATATATATATATATATTAAAAGATACTTAGATTACATAAAATGTTACATAAAAAACTATAAGGGTTTCCCATATGCCCCACTCCCCACAACTCCCACTTTTCCCCACATTAACAACTTCTTTCATTAGTGTGGTACATTCATTGCGATTGATGAAAACATTTTACCATCTTCCCTGCTCTGTGAAGAATGAGTAGAAAAGAGGAGACCATGTCAGAGATGATTGAATTAAGAGGTCTTGCTATAATTGTAACTCTAGGATTACATCTCAGACTCACCTTTTAAAGACTTTTGAATCAGACATTTCTTCTAAAAGGAAACATTTCAAAGAGTTAGAATTCATCCTGTCTGAATTTGTTGTAGTGAGAGGCTTATGTAACGAGGAAACCTCTTGGATGAAGCATTGAACTATTCCAGTGCCCAATGTGTGTCTAATATGCTGGACATACCTGGTATGTCCCCTTCAACTTTGGTTTCAAGTTTTTAGAACCTTTGTGGGTTTTTCCCCCCTTTCTGTTATTTTAATGATCTTTCAGCAGCAGTTTCCAGCCTTTTCCATTACCAGTTATCCCTTTTAATTTTTACCTATAAACCTCATTTTTGAAAGATTGTACCAGTAAAAGGGAAAGTTTACTGGCTTCCCCTTTGTGTAGCAAGCAAAGACAAATGTAAATACTAATCAACACTGCCAAAAATTATGAGAGGACTAGTATTTCCATTCCGAGTTGATATAATTCCAGAAAATTCCAGCTAGACTCTGAATAATTGAAAAGGTTTGTGGATCCTAGACCAGTCCTGGATACCATATTAGCAACCAGTGTTTGGAGGTAAAACCTGGTCTCACTGAGGAGGCAGAACCAACCATTAAGAGGTCCAAAGTCAGTCACTCAGATATTTTAATATAATAAATACTACTGGCATTTTCATTCTAAAAAGTAAATTAAAAAACAGAGCATTTACCATTGAACCTGGAAATTAAAATAAATTCTTAGATGAATTATTTAAATTCCTGGTTTTGAATCTCAGTGTCAAGGTAAGAAATATTTACCAGTTTCTAGGAAGAGCTTAACATTTCTGGGATGATTCTGAGTGGTGATTTTGTTTGTTTATTTGTCCTCTTTTAGTTATTTTAATTATAGTACAATGAGCTTAGAAGATTTATCTACATATGCATTGAAAGCTTCATGTCCTTCAAGGTAGCATCTATTTGTTATGTATCATAAATGTGTGTGTGTGCGTGTGTGTACACATGTGACTGGAAAGTGGTAATGCTGGTATTTTTTGTAGAAAATGAAATCACCATTTATAAGATAATGTTACACCACATTACTTTAGATTTAACCAATCCAGAATTTTGTAGTAGTCAGTCTAAAATTTGCCTTTATCTGTGGGGGAAAATAGTAAATAGTTTAAAATTTCAAGCAAAATAAAAAGATCCAATGTAGATATATATAACATACTTCTTAATTGGAACTCATAAACACTGTTCATTCATTACCTGTTGACCCCTTAGACTTCTCACAACAATGTGCTTTAAAGACTTGTGAACAATTGAGCCTGGAAAATATTCCTATTTGATAGGTCTGTTGTTGCTATATTATAGACTTCTTTTAGAATTAAAAGAACAGCAGCAATATAAAACTTTCCTGATTGCTACATTCCACATCTTTTGCAAATATTTTCAATTTCTTCCATTTGTACAGATCACATCAACTTGTAAATGAAACATATAGAAGAACAGAGAACTTTCTAATAGAATCCAAATTTTTGTAACTGGTTAGTTTTTTTTTTTCCTGCATGGAATGTTCTGGATTTTGAATGGAGTATGAATTCCTTTGTTTTTTGAATGCTTTCCTTCGCTATCAGATTATATACTCTTCCTGCCTTCAGTGCCCCATGTGAGGCCCACCTCCTCTAGAACACTCTCTAGAATTAGGAAAGCAGATATTGGGGAAGGATGGGAGCTCTTTCTTTTTATAGGGATTATGATTACACTCACTTTGGGTTAGACTCATTATATTGCAAATGTTGGTATGTATTGTGAAAATTTTGATTTTTACCCACAATAAAAAAAAAAAAAAAGACTAGTGTAGAATTTACACTATAGATGCTGACTCTACATTGGACTGCACAAGGTAAAGAGAGAATGCCAGTCTGCTTTGGCAGAACCCCTGAGAGCATTCGGTTTATGACTGCTGTGGCTCTCCTGTCCAGAGCAGCCAAATTAAGTAGACCATATATTTACTATTTTGTGTAGTAACATAGGTTACAAATATTATTTTGTGTGTATTAAAAATATTTGATTAGACTTAGAAAAAATAAGTCCTGTGTGTAGGCTTTAAATAAAGGATGTAATAAATTACATACTGCCCTAAACTTTGGAAATATCATTGATTTTTCTGGTATTGTAGGACATCTTAAAGAGGATCCAGCATGATAAAGAAGAGTTGATAATGAGTGCTTTATCAGTGCTTGTTACTATAATCACTGCCATAAGCACTTTATATATACTAAGTTCATCTTTCAAGTTCCTCAGGCCAAAAAGAGAAGAGTTATCATTGACTCTTCTCTTTCTCTCAAATTAAATATTCAATTCATCACTGGATATATTTGGACTTATATCAGAATCTGACTATATCTCAACACCTCCACTATTGCTGTCCACTCTAGCTTCAATTATGGCAGCAATTTCCTTACTGATCTTTGTTTCTGCCCTCTCTTCCCTTCAGTCTCCTTTCAACCCAGTGGTCATTGTAATCCTGTTAAAATGAAGGTGTCATCCCTGCCCATGTTCTTACCTCTAAAATGCTGTAGGATGTGGTTCCCTGTTACTCATCTGACTCTTACTTTTCTTCCCCTTCCTTACTGTACTCCAGCCTGCTTGCTATTCTTCAGAAGTGCCTGTTCCACCTCTCAGGGCCTTTGCACTTGTGATTCCCTCTGCCTCTTCTCAGTTACCCACATACCTCGTGCCTCACTCCCTCACCAATTTTAGAATTTATTCAGATGTCACGCTCAGTGAGGCGTACCCTGACTGCTCTATTTAAAATTGCAAACCCCTCGCCCTTACTTTTCCTAACATCGTTCCTTGCTTTATTTTTCTAAAGTGCTTAACCCCTTTTAACATACTATATACTTTTCTTACTAAGATCGCCTATGTTCTCTTCCTCCACTGGAAGTATGCTTCCTACATGCAGGGAGTTTTTTTTTTTTTTTTTTTTTTTTTTTTTTTTTTTTTGGGTAAAAATCAAAATTCTCACAATACATACAAACATTTGTAAAATGATATATAAATATATATGCATATATGTGTATTTGCTTACAAAAATGTTATTTTTTATATATATATATACATATATTTTAAGAGGTGCTTAGATTACCTAAAATATTATACGGAACCCACTCGGATTCCCATGTTGCCCACCTCCCACACCTCCCACCACATCCAACACAAACATCTCCCATAGTGTGGCCCACCAACCTCAATGAACTTACACCTCCTGGAGCCTTGCCACCAACCATAGACCACAGTTCACACTGTAGACCACACTCTCTCCCACTCAGTTCTGAGTGGTGTGATGCAGGGAGTTTTGACTGATGTATTCTTTGCTCTATGTCTGGTACCTAGTTTAATAAGCATGTATTACAACACCTGTTTATAAAACATGCTTGTTAAATATTTCTTGAATGAATGAACAAACTGCCACCTCTGGCTCTATCTTTTCCTAAGCTTTCTTTCCTCCTCCAATACAGATGTGTTATAGAGCAAAGGAAATTATTAATTTCACAATAGCTTCTTTTTCTTTATTCTTTTATTTTTTACAGTCACTTTATTGAAATATAATTCACATATAATTCACCTAAAGTGTACAAATAAATGATTTTTAGTATGTTTTCAAGTTATATGTAATCATTACCACAATAAACTTTAAAACATTTTTATCATTCCAAAAAACAATTTTAAAATATTTTTATAGTCCCTGTAGCCAGTAGAAATCATTGCATTTTTCTCCCTTAAACTCTCCCACTTCTACCCTGGAAAGTGGGTGGAACCACTAATCTACTTTCTATCTCTATAGACTTGCTTATATCTGGACATTTCATATACATGGAATGTTACAGTATATGATCTTGCATGACTGGCTTCTTTTACTTTGTATAATGTTTTCAGGGTTCATCCACGTTGACCTGTGCTATGTTCATAGCATGTATCAGGTTCATTTCTTTTTATTGCTGAGTAATACTCCATTGTGTGGGTATACTGCATTTTGTTAATCCATTCACCACTTGATTTGGGACATTTGGGTTGTTTCCCCTTTTTGGCATTATGTACAAGGTTTTGTATAGACATATGTTTTCATTTCTCTTTGGTATATACTAAGGAATTGAATTGCTGAGTCTTATGGTAACTATATGTTTAACATTTTGAGAAACTACCAATCTGTTTTCCAAAGCAGCTGCACCATTTTATAATTCCACGAAATGCATGAGGTTCCATATCTTTGCCAGCACTTCTTATTATCTGTCTTTTTTATTATAGCTCCTAGAGAATGTAATAGGTAACTAGTGAGTATCTCATCGTGGATTTGATTTGCAGGTCCCTCATGGCTAGTGATTTTGAGCATCTTTCATGTGTTTATTGACCATTTGTATACCTTCTTTGGAGAAATGCCTATTTGGATCCTTTGCCATTTTTAAATTAGGTTATTTCTTTATGTATTCTGGACACTAGATCTTTATGAGATAGATGATTTGCAAATATTTTCTCCCAATCTGTGGGTTGTCTTTTCCTTTTCTTAATAGTGTCCTTTGAAGCACAAACATTTTAATATTGGTGAATTCCAGTTTGTTTTTTCTTTAGTTGCTTATGGTTTTGGTGTCCTACCTAAGAAAACGTTGCCTAAACAAAGGTCACAAAGATTTACCCCTGTGTTTTCTTCTATGGGTTTTATAGTTTTAGCGCTTACATTTAGATACATTGCGAGTTAATTTTTGTCTATAGTGTGACATTTAGAGGTCCAATATTATTCTTTTGCCTATAGATATCCAGTTATCCCAGCACCATTTGTTGAAAGGACTTTTATTCCCCCCAATGAATTGTCTTTGGATCCTTGTTGAAAAGCAGTTGACTATAAATGTGAGGGTTTTGTTTTTGAACTCTCAGTTCTACTCCATTGGTTATGATAGCTTCTTACACATTATTGTCAAAAGTGAGAGCAGGTGGTTACTTTTGAGCAGTGGTCAACTTGTCTGGGCTTGTGTTCTTAATAGCTGGAAGCCTTGGGTTTTCTGGGAAGCTGTGTTCTTGGGATAAAGCCTTCAAGAAAGAAATATTTTAAAGCTTCTTGATTCCCTGCTTCATTTTATTGCTTTTTTTCCCTAAAGTTATTTTCTTTACCTTCATGAAGTTATAAGGTTAAAATCTTTTCTCTAGTGGCTGTGCATTTTGAATTCTTTTTTTCCTCCTACAAAAAGCTCTTTTGGACCCCCATAGAATTTGAGATCAAGATCAATGAATTGCACACATTTGCATGGCATTATCTGGAGTTTCAGCACATATGGACTTGCACCCAAAGCTCTGTTCTGATAAAGTATATCTATAGTTGACCAAGGGTAATGGGGCCAGTTGGCAGTCTCCTTGTGGCTTGAATGCCATGTTGGACCACACAGGTATCTTTTTTTTTTTTTAGGAGGTACCAGGGATTGAACCCAGGACCTCATACATGGGAAGCAGGTACTCAGCCGCTGAGCTACATCTGCTCCCCTACACAGGTATCTTTTTATTCCAGGGTATTAATCTTGGAAGTTCAACTTCTGATCTTAGAAGTTGAAAATTCCTTTGGCAGGGCAGGATAATGGAAAATCAGTCTTTACTGTTGTGTTAAGATTACCAGGGATGAATACTATATGGGTAATTCAGTTTGTTTTGTCTCTTTTCCCATTCATTCAGCCAGGTAGAAGTGAACCTTATCCAGACATGTAACTTCTTAAATCCCAAAACAGATTTAATTTAATCATCATTCAAGTATTTGTGTTCTATAGAATACTAATCCACGTAATCACCCTCATAGTACCACTTTCCTAAGGGTATAGCACAGTTATTTTATGCTTTAGTTCTTTCAAGACACATCTCAGTTGGGTAATAAACACATAATTTCTTCCCATTCCTAAAATAGAATGACAGCCTCATTCTCTGTTTCATGAACTGCACATTGTAAAGTGATGCTACTATAATAGTCACCCATTTAATAATAATTTTTAAAAAAGCTTTAGTGCCTACTATGTGCTAGAGGTTTGACTTGAGAAGGTCAGGGGCACCGTCTGTGAGGAAACAACAGTTAAGCTGAGATCTTAGAAAGGAATCAGCTCGGGGGTAGTGCAGAAAGTCTCCCAGGAGAGCAGTGTGTTAGCAGACCACAAGAAGGCTAGTGTTGCAGGAAACCAAGACCCCTGCAAGATGAGACTGGGGAGTGGGATGGGACCGGGCTCATCATGACCTTGTAGGCTGCTCTGAGGAGTTTGCTCTCTTTTCAAAGAGCAGAGGGAAGCTGTTGAAACGTTTTATCCAAAGCCACCTTATATACAACCAGTGAGCAAGAGCTTCCTTAGAGGCAGGTTAGCTTTTACTATTTTTTAAAGTTCTTTGTTATTTAGACAAGTGCTTCTCCAACATTAGAGGTGTAAGAATCATCTAGAGTGCTTGTTAAAAACAGATTTTGGATCCCACCTCCAGAGATTTTTGACTAAGTCTGGATGGAGCCCAAGAATATGAATTTCTAAGAAGTTCCCAGAAGATGCTGATATTGCTGGTCCTTCCCGATGACCAGATTTTGAATAGCAGTCATGTAGAGCCTCAGAATTAACTAACCCCTCAAGTCATTTTTTTTTCCCCTTGGGTATATCCAGCAAAAAAAAAAAAAAAAAAAAAAAAAATTATGCAATAACTAAGAAATACTTTTTTCTTTGTGTTTTGAGAGCTGTGTTTTACATTTTTAAGGCAATAAAAGTATATCTTCTATACTTATAGTATGTGACTCTGTGAGGTGGTGTGGGAGCAAACAGTATTGGAGAGATATAATCCTCAAAATCAAACTATTTAAAATTGGAAAGAAATAGTAATTAGCAAAACATTTTTAAAATTTTAAGTGGCATCTTGATGTGATGTTGAGATTTTGCACAATAGGGTTTGGGATTTGTAAGCAGTTGTTTTAGCAAGAATATACCTATAAATTATTCAATCTGGTTTTTATATTTGTTTTTCTAGATCTTATTACTTGTTTGGACACCGCATCCAAGTTTTTGGAACCTGAGTTCAGGTATGACTATATTTATGATATTTTATTGTTTCCTTAATTGTTACTCTTAATCTACATTTTATTCTTATATACATTTGAGATTAATGTATATTACATGACACATTATCATTGGTCTAAGACTTCAGTATATTACAGTTGGTTTAAAACTGTTGAGCTGCAATGTTTAAATTTTTATTTTATTGTAGATTTGGAATCTCTTCACAATGAAGTTTCATTTTAATCTTTAAAAGTAGAACTAATTGCGCTTCAAAATCTGGCAAAACTGCTAATAAAGGTAGAATTATTATTGATATTCTCAAAAAAAGAGAAGGGTAACAGTTTAGAAATTTACAGAATTCTTCATGTTTTTACCCAAGTAGCATTTCTGCCACTAGTTCCGTGCTTCGTGCCCTTGTCTTTTGCCTGGAAAAGGATTAATTTCTAATTGATCTTTCATATCTATTCTTTGCTGACTTTATTCTACCATTCGTGTTGCTGCCAAGTTATTTTCCAAATACATATCTGATCCTTTCCCTGCTTAAAGATCTTCAGGAACTCCTTATGACAAAAGAAGTCCAAATTCCTTATCTGGTCTTCAGAATATTTCCCAGGTAGTCCTTAGGCCATTTTTTTGGACTCTCATCTTTTGGTGTTTTTCCCTATTATTCATGCTGAAATTGCTCTTATTTATTTACACTTATCTGAGCTCTTGGGACTTTTGCCTGGGGTCTCTTCTCTCCTTGGCAAAATAATTCTCACTTTTCAAGGCCCATCTCACTAACCCACAATTAAGTTCCTACCACTCTCCAAATAGTCTTAATTTTGTCTTCAAGAATGGTTCTTCTATCTGGGAACGGTATCCTCTTCTGCCAGGTGCTTGGTTGAAGGAGAGCACTTGGCTAGGAACTCCAGGTCAGCAGAGGTGACCCTGGCATCTGTTTATGGCAGACAGCCCTGCCAGAGGGAGAACCCCTCCAGGTCAGCTGTCTGTGCCTTCCACTCTCCACCTGTGTTGTCACTATCCTAATCCAGGGTCCCATCATCTCTCACCTGGACTGCTGGACTATCTGCCCAACTGTCCCAACTTCCACTCATGCTTCCTTATAATCTCATATCTTCCCAGGAGCCAGAATAATCTTTTTTTTCAATATATAAGTCAGATGATGTATGTAAGTATCAAAATCCTTTAGTTGCTTCCTATTTTACATAGAAATATAATCCAGATTTCTTGCTGTAGTCCACAAGTCTTCAGCATAATTTGGCCCTTGCCCACCTCTCCAACCTTCTTCAGTCTAACCTTACTCTTTGCTCACTGCACCCTACCTTTCCTGGTTGTCTTCAGTTCCCGTCCACGCCAGGCCTGCCTTATGGGCACACTATTCCTTCTGGTTGGTGTGCATTTCCTCTGCTTGCTTCAGTGGCATCTCTTAGCCCTCACTGAGGCTTCACTTCCCCGTTCCCTGACTGTGGCAGAACAGAGCTCTGTAAGAACACAGACTCTGGTGCCATCTGCCACTTACCAGCTGTGTGATATGGACACACAGTTGCCTCTGTTTCCTCGTTTGTAAAATGAGGATTATAATAGTGTTTATCACATAGTGTTGTGTTGTCGATTACCTGAAGTACTTAGAACACTGCCCGGCACATAGTAAGAGTAGCAGCTTCAAAATCTAATTATTTATTTCTGTAAGTATCGATTTAGCATCTTGCTGTCTCACTGCTCAGTGAGCACAGGGGCCACATCTGTTTGGTTGACCTTTGTAAACCCAGTACCTAGCTCAACTCAGTGCCTAACAGAAAACATAATAGACATTCAAATAACTGTGTTTAGTGGATGAGTGTGACTGAGCAAGAATGAGTGCATAAGTAAATGAATGAATGAATGCCAAACATTTTTTTAATACAACTTAAATTTGCCCAATAGAGGGTTAGTCAAGTAAATTATGGTTTACCCATAAAATAGAATATCATGTAGCTGTTAAAATGATGAACTCAGTCTTGCAATAGAAAATATATATACCATTCATTATGTAGTTAAAAAATCAAAGCAGTATGTAGAATATGAGGTAATTTTTCTAAATACTTTGATAAAGGCACGCTGTATAGATATATGGATGGAAAAAAGTCTGGAAAGGCTTTTTAGAAGTGGTGGTTCTCTCAGAGTGGTAAGATTATCAGTGATGTGTACCTTTTCATATGTTCTGGATTTATCTGAATATTTCCGTATTATAAATGTATAAATAAAGTTTGAAGAAAAAAAACTTCCCAGATTACTTTTCTAATGAGGAGCAGGGAAAAAGCACTAAGTAACAATTTCTGTCTTAATTTTATCTTAAGCATTTTTAATAAAAGTCATGACATGAGTTATATAGAAGGTTATAAATAACAGCAAAGAAAATTGAAGACTCACTGACCCACAAATGCTATTTACATTAAACTGAAAAACTTTTCCCTGAAAGTACAAGTGTTATGCACCCTTTTACTTTTTTTCATCTTTCAGTAAGTACTGCCCAGCTGGTTGTCTGCTTCCTTTTGCTGAGATATCTGGAACAATTCCTCATGGATATAGAGATGTAAGTTGGATATAGACTTATTTTAAAGTTATGTTATAACTTTATTTACTTATTTGATTTTTACTGGGAGGTCCTGGGGATTGAACCCAAGTCTTTCCATACGGGAGACGGACGCCCAACCATTTGAGCCACATCCATCCCCCAATAACTTAATTTTTTAAACTCCACATAAGGTATCTATTGTATCTATTGCGTATCTTTATCTTGATTTTAATTTTCTTGGGATTGTTCCATTTTAGTACTATGTAATATTTTATTCCTTTTCTTTTGTTATAAAACTGTTCTGTGTTAGAGGATTAATAATCAATTCCATGTTTATAAGAAAACTACCCAGATTAATTTCTTGACAAAGTGTGCCTTATTTAGGAATTATCAAAAGAAAAATAGAAACTAATAATTTTCTTTTTCTTTCCCTCAAGTCCTCACCATTGTGCATGGCTGGAGTACATGCAGGAGTAGTGTCAAACGTTTTGGGTGGCCAAATCAGTGTTGTAATTAGTAAAGGTATCCCATACTATGAAAGTTCCTTGGCTAACAACGTCACATCTGTGGTGTAAGTACACATGCTTTTTCTAATAAGCATGCTGGGCAGGGTTAGAAGTCTTCTAGCTAGACTCAGCAATATCTGTTAGCGGTGTCCAAATAATTTTCATTCAATACACACTCATATTTGTTGTTCTCAATGTCTGAGTGTATGGAAGAGTTGGTTCTGTGAGTGTAGGCAAATGGTACTATCTTATCTTATTCTACTTCAAAAATGTAGTCATTTAGAAGGGTGGTGTGTTTCTTTCCTTTCTTTTCTAAAAGTGTTGAAAAAAAGCTTAAGAATCTAGGTGTTTATAGCTAAATCCTTACTTAACTTCAGTTTGGAGCTCAGAAAACATAACTGCTCTGTACCTTATAGACCATGTGACCCAGGATGGATTTAGGATAATTGAAATACTTTGAAGATAAATTAAATTTTGATGTAAATGAGCAGTAAGTAGTAATATTTATTATGAATTCCTCTCTCATCCGAAGAGATTGTTTTAAGAATATATCTTCATGGTATCTTCGTTGTTCTACTGTTTTGAAAAAAAAAAGAGACTAGGCATTGAAAGCAGGACAAATTGAAATATATCATTAAATATTAAATAGAAATACAGTTTTAGCCATCTCTTTTCATAAATCTTGCCTCTTAGGCTCATTCTTGCAAGCAGTGCTAAGCCTAATTGAAACCAGCTTCTCTCCATAGTTAGTCAGCCAGTCTCATTCAGATGAGAGCAAGGTCCATACCCAGGACTGAATAGGTCAGGGGGCCTGGAAAGGGCCAGCTAGTAAATATTTTAGGCGTTACAGGAGACAAATATCTTTGTTACTTATTCCTCTTTGTGTTTTTTTTTTTTTTTTAACAATGCTTTATAAACTTGCAAAAATCATTCTTAGCTCTCTGACCATAAACAACAGGACTTAAAAAAAAAAAAAAAAGAAAAGAAAAGAAACAGGTCACATCCTTTTGTAATGGTTTGAATGTTATGCTCAAGGCAGGCGCATACACTGACAGTCTACCTCTCCATGTTCCTTGAGTCTTGTGGCTTATTTCCCCACCCTGCCCCTCCATTCTACCCAGCTCCACCGTTCAACCATTCTGTCCCATTACTTTGATATCAAATGCAATGCAGCATTCTAATGCTGAAATTTTTTGTTCTCAGACATGTTACTTCCTCTCCCAAATTTAGTTTTATTTCCCAGTTTTTCTTCTGTTTACCCTTCATTCTCTAAAAATTATACTTTTTAGTGTACTTTAACCAAAAACAGGTACCACAGAAAAATTTTAGGGGTTAATTTATTTCAGCAAAAAGAAATAAAATAAGTACATATTAAAGGTTATGTGGAACATCTGTAGTCATTTATTAAACTGAGTACCATATAGTTGTAGCGAAAGTTGTTTATGCTGATTTCAGAAGTTGTTCTGCCCTGAAATGAGACCTTTTTTTGGTAGGAACAATCTCAGTTGTGTAATTTTTACCGTGGAATATTCCTTTAAACAGTAAAATAAAAACAAAGGAAATACATGGGGATGCCATGTGTTATGTAAGTGTGACGAAAAAACCTTTCTCTCTTTCAGGGGACACTTATCTACAAGTCTTTTTACATTTAAGACAAGTGGTAAGCTTTTCTTATCTGTATAACACTGTATGCCAGGCACTGTACCAATTGCTTTTATTTTTTTTTCTTGGTACTTTCTCATTTAGTCGTTATAATAACACTATAAGGTAAGATAGGTATTTAATAGTATAATGATTAGAATAAATTGGAAGTGTTATGTTAATAGGGAAATGGTCGTGTAAGCAAGGAAGGTTTCTTAGAAAAGGTGACTTTTAAATTTGTCTGAAGAAGTATTTCATCATTCAGTAGAAAATATTAAGCATCTTTTAACCAGGTACTGTTTTGGTTTTGATGTGACAGTGAGCAAATTAAACAAAATCCTTTCCTCCTGGAGCTTACAGTCTGGTGGGGAGTGATTAACAATAAACAAATGAATGAGTAAATTATTGTTTATAATATGATAGAAAAAAAAAAAAGATGTAGGAAAAATATGGCAAGGAAGCATGTAGAATGCAGGAGAGACTGGTTTGAGGTTTTAAATAGGGTCAGGAAAAGGCTCATGGAAAATGTGGCATCATAACAAATCCTGAAGTCACCCCCTGAAGGAGGTGAGTCATCCGCTTACCTGGGGAGAGTGTTCCCAGAAGAGGGTAATGGAGCTCCATTATACCAATGAATATTGCTTGTAAATAAATATATTTGTATGTTTCCTAACAAGGCACAAAGGTGGAACATTTGTCCAGGAAACACTTGACTACTTTTGGAATTTCTCCTTTACAATGTATTATTAGTATAGTATATGTTAATTAGAGGTGTGGTAGAAAGTTTGATGTGAACAGTTTTATATATGTTTTGAATTTATACCTGGAAGACAAATTGCTGTCTTCTTTATTTCAGGTTGTTACGGAACACTGGGAATGGAATCTGGTGTGATTGCTGATCCTCAGATAACTGCATCATCTGTGCTGGAGTGGACTGACCACACTGGGCAAGAGAACAGTTGGAAACCTGAAAAGGCCAGGCTGAAAAAACCTGGACCCCCTTGGGCTGCTTTTGCCACTGATGAATATCAGTGGTTACAAATAGATCTGAATAAGGAAAAGAAGATAACAGGTTAGGAGACGTAAATTTCTAGAACACTTTATAATAGTGATTTTATTTGGGAACCTGGTAACATGTAAGATTTTCATAGAAAATTAGGTCACTGACATTTAATTGTATGGTTTTATGTTTTCTTCATTGGTATTGATGTTACTAGAGGTGGTTTCATAAAATATTGCAGGGGAGAGGAAGTAGTATTTAATTAGTATTAGCTTTTCTTTTTCAGAGTAAAATGATTCTTTCTAAGGTAGTGTTTCAGTAAAGTGATCTTGTGACATCTGAAATAGCCATTTCTTATAAGTCATTAAGGAAAATTTATGTTCAAAGCATCCCTTTTAGGTACTATAAATAACTGATATTCCACATATGCTGAATATAAATTTACTTTAGGGGGAATTTAGCAAATGGCTAGAATAATAGTTTGGGATTGGTTTAGATAATTTTGTTAAAGAGTTATTTTCTTTTGTACTTGAAATTATAACAATAATTATTTTTAATCTATTCATTCCCAGGAAATCATACTCAGTGGTTGAAATATATTTCACAATGATAAGAACACAGGCTGCCAAAACGAAATAGCCCTTTCTTTATATGAGTCTATAAATCTTCATATCTCTACTAGGGAATAAAACAAAGCTTTAGCAACTATTATGATGAAACCTTTGAATCCATGCACTTAGATATGGAAATGTGGCACAGGTAGAAATATTTTAACAGTACATCTCAGGTGTTTATGCTTCAGTGCTGACCAACTTTGGAGATCAGACTTTGTGCACTAATAGAAGCAACTCCATTCCCCAGGCATTATAACCACTGGATCCACTATGGTGGAGCACAATTACTATGTGTCTGCCTACAGAATTCTGTACAGTGATGATGGGCAGAAATGGACTGTGTACAGAGAGCCTGGTGTGGAGCATGATAAGGTAAAACAATTACCAAAGTATTTGACAAAGCATTTCTAAAATGGAACTTTGCTAAGGGTCACAGAAGTGCTCCTGTGTAAATAGTGATATCCTTTTGTCTTACTCTGCCCTCTGCTGGTTATGTAGGTAGTGTTATTGACTTTACCTATAGTTTAAAAATTCTCAGGGGTTCTAGGTTTGTTTTAGTGATTGTAAGAGTAAGTACGTTCCTGATTCTTGACACTACATTTTTAACTTGAATTGTTTAGACACTCTGTTAAAGTATGACTTCACAAGGAAATTCTAATTTTACCTATTCATAGAATGATAGAAAGCCTAATTTCTACTCTGTTTGACAAGGAGGAAAAAGACAAAAAAGGTACAGGCCAAAGTATATTAAATTATAGAATATAATAGAACTGGGAGACCATTTCAAGATCTTTCCACCAAATGCCACCGTAGAAAACTTCTACCCTCCTACCTGAAGAATTTTCTTAGCATCTATGGTAATTGTGAAATTATTGTTTGGGTTAGCAAAAAATTATGAAGATGCTGGAATGAGCCACAGCAGATGATAAAGGGTGAAATGTAGGCTGAGGTGGACCTCATTGAGATCTTTATCCCTTTCATCCCAGCTCCACAAGATCCACCATGTGGATCTTGTAACTGGGGGAATCCCTGTCTCCAAGGAAGATAGTTGCCTCATGTCTAGAATTGAAATTATGGACACATTTTTTTCCAATGAAGTGTCCCTTTGAATTTTTCAGTTATATGATACTGTCCTCTCTATCAGAGGTATGATTTACTAATATATCTTCAATTACCATGGTTTTTTTTTTATCTCTGTCTGTTCAGAAATCTCCAGAGGCTCTCTTATCTTTCTTATGGATCTAAACTCTTCTGCTGTCATTAAAGACTTTCTTTCCACTCTTCTACTAGATAACACATGAACTTCATCTTTGGTGAGCCCCTGCCCATTGAAGCAAATAATACTGTCTCCATACCTATCCTACTCTGCTTAATTCTCCCAAGTTTGACTACTCTTTATTTCTGGCACATCCATATTTATTTGTATAATATTTATTATACTTGTGAAATATAATTAATTTTTTGAAATTACAAGAATTATCCATGCTTATATTATAAAAAGTTCTAACATTGAATTATATTACTTTTGTCTTCCTTTTTGGACAATAATTTCACTGGGTATAGAATTCTATGTTGACAGTTGTTTATTTTCACTATAAATATGTTGGTCCACCGTTTTCCAACTTGCATTGTTTTCAGTGAGAATACTGCTGTCATTCTTAACTTTGTTCCTCTGTATATAATGTGTCTTTTTTTCTCTGGCTTTTGTTTTCTTTTTATCATTTGTTTTAAGCAATTTTATTAGGATGTATCTTTGTGTAGTTTTCTTCATGTTTCTTCTGTTTGGGGTTATTTGAGCTTCTTGGATCTATAGCTTATAGTCCCCACCAAATTTTAGGCTGTATTTTCTTCAAATATTCCCCCTCCTACACAAATATTATGATCCTTGAAGATATTCCACAGTTCACTGATGCTCTCTTAATTTTATTTTCTCTCATGTTTTATTTTGGAAATTTTTATTGCTTTGTCTTCAGGCTCACTCTTCTATTTTCTGCAATGTCTAGTCTGCTAGTAATACCATGCAGTATATTTTTATCTCAGATAAATCTATTTTTCACCTCTAAATTTTCAGTTTTAGGTTTTAAAAAAATTTTCTGTCTCTCCTTACAGTGCTCATGCTTTTTTCTACTGTTTGGAACATATGGAATATATTTCTAATAACTTTTAATGTCCTTGTCTACTAATTCTACCATGTGTAATATCTGGGTCTTTTTCTGTTTTTAATATTTCTCCTCATTATGGGTCATAGATTTCTTTTCTTTTTTTTTTTAATATGTACATGCTTAATTTATTAAATGTATGTGTTTTCTGGAGAAAATATCTGGGAAAAACAAGCTAATTAGTCTCATTAAATGCATTAAAAATTTTTTAAACAATTTATTGAAGTATATCATTCATACATGAACATACATAAACTATAAGTGTTCGGTAAACATGGTGATCTTACGAAACAAACATGCATAACATCATACAGGGCTCCCACACATCAACCCCCTACAAACATCCTGCATTGTTGTGAAACATTTGTTAACAAATCATGAAAGAGCATCGTCAAAGTATTACTACTAACTATAGTCTGAATCTTCCTCCCCTATACATTTTTTAAGGATTTATTTATTTATTTACTTTAATCCATTTTTACCCCACCCCCACCCCCCGTTTTTGCTGTTTCTGTGTCCATTCGCTGGGCAACTCTCTCTGTCCATTTCCTGCCCTCTCTTCTCATCCTCTCCTCCTGTCTTCACTGGGATTCGATCCTTGGAACCTCCGATGTGGGTTAGAGGCGTCCTACTACCGCCTGCGCCACCTTAGTTCCTGGTTTTTTGATGCGTCTCATCTTGAGTCTCCCTTGTGTCACTCTCCTGTTATGTCATCATCTTGCTGTGTGGCTCACGGGGCCTGGCGGCGCACCTGTGCACGGGGCCTGGCAGCTTACCTGTGCGTAGGGCCTGGTGGCCCACGCACCTTCTATATTTTTCTTTTTTTTAATTTTTACCAGGAGGTCCCTGGGGATGAACCCAGGTCCCTCTATATGGGAGACGGACACCCAACCACCCGAGCCACATCCATCCCTCTGCTATATCTCTTAAGGTTTACCAAAGACCCAAAGTTACAGTCTTTTCCCATATAGGCTGGTCATATAATAAATCAGGCTTAGTTTATCACCAGCATTCTGAAAACCCGACCTAGGGAGAAAAACGAGGTCTGGGGACACATGCATGGTTTCTAATATGGCAAATGTTTAGCCTACCCTGATTATCACAAAATCAGGACAGCGAGAATATTCGCAAGGGTCATAGATTTCATGCCAGACAAAATTAACTTTACATTTTCTGGTGCTGGATTTTTTTTTTTTTTTTATTCCTTTAAATATTTTTGAGCTTTGTCTACTTGGAAACAGTTTGCTCTTTTTAAGGCTTGCTTCTAAGCTTTATGAGATGGGACCTAAAAGCAGCCTTTGTCTAGGACATTTTCCCCACTACTGAGACAGTGCTTTTCTGAGTACTCAAACCGATATCCCAATAACCCATGTATTATGAGGTTGGGAAGGTGAGCTACTCCCTGCCTTGTCTGAGCTCTGAGAATTGTTCTGCTGGCTCTTTCACAAGGGTTCTTTCCCCAGCTGCAGGTAGTTTCCTTATGTGGAAAGATTTAAGGAGAAACCCTCTAAAGATATCTAAAAGTCTGTCTTCCTCACTCCCTCCCTTATTTCCCTCACCCCCACTCAAGTTCTGGAGCTCTCTTCTCCCCTACACTTGCTCTGCAAATGCTAGGTAATGGCCTTCCCAATCTCTGAGCTCTGTCTTCTCAACTCAGTCAGCCCACCAGGCTCCGTTTGTAATCTCACTCCCTGTACTGCAGTGTGGAAACTCTCTAGACAATATCAGGGCAAAAGTAGGGCTTGCCTGTTTCACAGGGTTGTCATGAAGAGCCTCTGAGTTAATTACAGGTAAAAGCTGTTCCAGTGTAAGTTACTATCATTTGCTTGAAATAGTTGAGGAAATGAGATAGTTACTTAAAATCATGTTTCTACTTAAGGATATTTTATAAAATGCATTTGTTGGTGTTTAGTTAACAATCATTAAATTAGGTACAGAGTAGAGTTTCATAGTCTTTCAAAGTCATTTTTTCTGGTTCAAGCAACAATGAATGAAAACGGGGCTATAATAGAGGAACTGTCTTTATGTATCTTATCCAGTAGGTGGCAACATATATTTGTGTTTGTTAGTGTGTGTGTATTTTGTTTATTGGGAGAAAAATATGAAAAGTGCACAAGCAAAGCTTTTCCTCTTAATACCTCGTTTGTTTAGTAATGCTTTCCTTTGAAAATAATATGTTTAAATAGTTGATAATTCCGTAGGACTAGGGTTACTAATTTATTAGTACAATAAAACTTCTCGCTGCAATTGAAACCTTCCCAGATTGCCAAGTTAGTACTCTTGTTAAATTCTTAAATCATAAAAAAATTTTCAGGTTCACTATTTTCCTATTACATGAATTACTGATGAAAATATATAATTTCTTAACAGTTTTTCCAAATTATGAGTATTTTATTTTCTTGAGAAATAATTGTTGTTTACCATGTCATAATTTGCAGATCTCTTTTAAGATCCAGAGCAAAAAAAAATAAACAAAAATATGTTTAAGTGAAGGAACTTAGCACTAACCCCTGTTGATATAAAGTACCAATTTTTTGTTGTTTTTTAAGATATTTCAAGGAAACAAAGATTATCACCAGGATGTGCGTAACAACTTTTTGCCACCAATTATTGCACGTTTTATTAGAGTGAATCCTACCCAATGGCAGCAGAAAATTGCCATGAAAATAGAGCTGCTTGGATGTCAATTTATTCCTAAAGGTAAAGCAACAATGTGTTTTATGACATTTTTACTGGATTATTAAGTATAAATGGTTTTTCTGTTCTCAGAGAAAGTAATTAAGAATAATGCTAATATTTTTGTGTTTAAGCTCTAAATTGCAGTATCTTCATAAAGAGATTTTTAAAAATAGTTATCCTGTTAAAAAGTCAGATATTAGAATGGTTTCTAAAATTCCAAGTGGAAGAAGAGATAGCATTATTTATGAGATAATGTAATGATATTGCTCTCCAGATTTGGTCTTCATATTACTAGTTTTTAATCAGGTCTCACATAGTAGAATACTTGTGTCATATAGGCACCCAAGATTATAGCAATAACCCTAGCTTAAGTGCCTTTTACATTGAATAAATTAAAATTACTTCCTTAAATATTGTATAATACATTAATAATTTGCTTACTGTTGTATCCTCAAAGCCTACACAGTGCCTGATTTATAGTATATATATTTATTAAATGAACTGAATGAGTAATATCTCAAACTGAGTAATATATCAAACTGTGATGACACCTTTATAGCTTTAGAGTTTAACGTAATTGCCCTCCCTATTATTCTCCTTCCTAAGAAGATTATTTTTCAGATGATGTAATTATTTAAAAACTGAGAAATTTGGTGTATTTATCCTTCTGATAAATTTCTTTCTGAAATTTAAAATTGCTCTGCAAAATTAAGAATACTAGAACATTTTGAAGATGTTTAAAATTACTGTTTTTAACTATGATTTCATAAGTAAAATGTATAAACTTTTCCTAACCATTTTTCAAGGTCGTCCTCCAAAACTTACCCAACCTCCACCTCCTCGGAACAGCAAAGACCTCAAAAACACTACTGTCCCTCCAAAAATAGCCAAAGGTATGCCTGCTTTAAATGTGAGAATGAATTTATTTTAACCAACTTGATGTTGAAAAAAGAATAAAGAGTTTTAACTTTTTTCAAGGTCGTGCCCCAAAATTTACTCAACCACTACAACCTCGCAGTGGCAATGCATTCCCTGCACAGACAGAACAAACAACTGCCACTCCTGATATCAGAAATACTACTGTAACTCCAAATGTAACCAAAGGTATGCAAACTCAAAAATTAACACCTATTACATAGTAGTATTTTTTACTTGTTTTTTAACTTAAGATTTGAAGAGCATTTCCAAATTAAACCCTTGGTTTCTTTTCCTCTCACTGTACTTTTTAAATATAATTAAATATCTCATTGATCTAAGTTATCTTCTGTGGTACTGTGTAGAATTGTTCTTTAAATATATAAAGATCACTGCTATAGACCTCCTCTTGTGATTTTTTTTCCCGTAATGCTTCCCATGTTTAGAAATAAAATATTTTTAGAAATAACTAAAACCATAGCAGACAAATAAGTTGTTAAAACATGAAATATAATAGCTTTTCAGTTTTGCTAGTTATTGAAAAAAAACACATTTTTGTGTGGAGTTAGTATTGGTGCCAGCAGATAAAAAGTCCATTCATTTTCAGGAAAGTACAGCGAGGAGAAAACAATTCATTTAGAGTAACTTGTGCTACATAGAACTTTAATCGTTCTCATTTTCTGTGTTCTCAACTCTTAGCACTTTTTTTTTTTTTTTAAAAGAAGCTGACATTTTTTTAATTTTTAATTTTTATTTATTTTTATTTTTTTACCGGGAGGTCCTGGGGATCGAACCCAGGTCCCTCCATAGCACTTTTTATTTCTTATAAAAACTGGAAATTTGCCTTGATTCCTATAACTTTCTCCACCTTTTCTCAATGTCATTTTCTTTCCCATGTTCTGAGGTATCCACACAGAGTAATTTCTTTCACATGCTGTAGGAAAAGTTAGAAGCAGAAGCTAGAGAGAAGCAAGAGTTCTTAGAAGGCAAGACATTTCAGTGTCCCAGAAAGAGCTTCCTACCAATGTGTAGAAGGCATGTGTTCAGGCAGAATCCCAGACCACATTCCTGGATGGAAGAACAGTCATTTAAAAGTATTGCTTGTCTTAAAATCTGATTATAGAATCTCAGACCCTCAAGATTAAAAGTGTCCTTTAAGTCTTTTCTTCCAAAACTAGGATCCTTCAAGCTTAAAAAGAGAACAACAAAGAGTGTGCAGGTCTTTTCAGTTGAAGATCTCCAGTCTCCCTTTCTTTGGGATAGTGATATACATAGACTTTTATTTTTCGTACCTTAGCAAATGTGTAAGCACTAACTTTAAAGCTTCCCTTTGAATTTTGCTGCATATATCTGAACCTGATTGTTCTCTCCAGTTTCATAAATTCTAGGGAAAAACCTATTTGCTTTTTTGAATTCTCTGTACTTCCTAGCCTGAGTCATGACTCCTTTGTGTATACTTCCTCTCTTTTCTGTTTTTCACAAACAGGCTGAGAGTGATGCTGGAAAAAATCATGTAACAGTCAGGTTTGTGCCACCGTAACTTCCAGGTCCTCACTCAATGGGACCGTCAGCCCTGGCTATCAGTCTTTCTGTGTTTCCCTAGTTAGCTCTTCTGTGTGTTCTCTTTAGGAATTACTTTAAACATTCTCTGTATTTTTCAAAGCCTTGACCCAGAGAGCTTTACTCATTCTCAGTCAGTGACCCCTGCAACTTCACAAAGCCATTAGAAGGAAACTCCCTTTCCATGGAGCCCACAAACTTGTCTGTAATCTTCTTGCCCACTGCAATGGGAAGGAGGTCCCTTATACCACCTGAGGCTGATTGCTTCACCTGGTTTCCATCCCATCTGACTTCTCAGAGGCCTAATGTTATTGCTTTTTCCCTCCCTCCAATGTCATCAGCTTCCTTTTTCTCTTTCGGATACAATTGTTATAAGAAATAAATTACAGCTGATGAGACCCATAATGCGGTGTATGGCTTAGTCCACAGGAATTATCAGCAGTCACTGCTGTTGTCATTCTCTTGGCTGTTATCTGTACATGGTAATTGGGAAGGGGTAGGAGATAGAAGGGATGAAGAAAGAAACTAACGTCCTAAATGACCTTAGGCAGACCACTTTCTGTCTCTGGGCCCAGGATTCCTTATCCATAGGTGAGATATGGGGGTTAAAAGATCCCTAAGTCTCTACCGGCTCCAGCATTGTGTGGGTCCTGAGCTGGTCATACACACACTGCATATATGCATCTGCAGTCTGCTTTCTATGCTTAATACTGCTTTGTTAACCTTCCCAGATCTGTAAAAAATTGGCTACCATTTTGTATATCATTTTTTAATTGCTGGATTGCATTCACTTTAAGAAGGCTACTATGATTTACGTATTCCCTCCCACTGTTGGGCATTTGGATTGTTTCCAATTTTTCACTCTTACACAGATACAGCAGTGAACATCACTAAAGATACATCTTTGTGTGTCTTAAATTTTTCCTAAGAATAAATCCTAGATGTGGATTTGCCAGATAATAGGTTTTTATACATTTTGCCCCAAAATCCCTACCAGAAAAATAATATCAGTTTATATTCCCATGAAAACACTTGCCTTCAACAATTAATAGTTCTTTTTAAATTGTTGCCAATTTGATGAACAAAAAAATAGCATCTTATTCTTGATTTAACTTGTATTTATTTGATTTCTAGTGAGGCTAACATACTTAATGGTCAACCATATTTTTCAGTATACTGCTGGTTCACCTCCTTTGCTGATTTCCCTATTATATATTTTTTTTCACTTGTAAAACTCCAATACGTTAATTACATTAATCCCTTATCACATATGCAAAAAATACATAGTCATGGTTTAGTTGCCTTTCAATTTTGTTTTGAAGATTTAAAAACTTTTGATGAAAAATTTGAAACATACAAAATTGTAGTGAATAGTGTAATGAACGTCCATGTAGCCTCGAAAACTTCAACACTTACCAACTAACTCATGGCCCATCTTGTCTCACAAATAATGTTTTGTGGTATTTTTTTCATATAGAGAAGTTTTGAATGATGTGGTTAAATCTTTAACTCTCTTCCCTAGTGATCTCTGCCTTTGGTGTTACCGTACTTTGTTTTTTTCCAGATGTTGCGCTGGCAGCCGTCCTCGTGCCTGTGCTGGTTATGGTCCTCACTACCCTCATTCTCATCCTGGTCTGTGCGTGGCACTGGAGGAACAGGTCAGTCCTAGCTAGTTCACCTCCCTGGCCCTGGGGGGATGTATGCCATACTACCCAATGTGAAATGGAAGCTAATCATCAAAGATGAAGTACAATTCACCCTTTCGAAATGGAGATTTAAAGTAGTTGTTAGAATAAAAATTACATGCATTTCTCCTTTTTTCCCCATTAAAAATAAGTTGGTTCAGTTCAACAGTTACTGAGTACATTTATTCTATTAACTTCTGTGTTAAATACTGAGATACACAGATAAATAAAATCAGGGACTAGTACATAATAGGTGCTTCATAAATCACTGAAAGAATGAAAGACACAGTTTTGTCTCCAGAGTGTTCAGAGTTTAGCAGGATAAACTGGCCTAATATAAAGAACTACAGTATGGTTGGATGAGTAACTTATGAAATGCTGGAGGAAACAGATGTGAGAACGCTGAGTTATCTGAAATATTTTCTTCTGGGAAAGGCTACTCCTCAGGTGTGGCATGCTTGGCTTAAAGAAGGAACTGGTATTGACTGGATAGAGGAAAGTAAAGAATGGCCCAGACTGAGGGAATTGCTTGAGCAAAGGTCCAGAGATCTCCTGTGGGCTTGGCAGAGTAGAGTACCGAGATAACCATGGAGATGCACGTATTGTTTGGAAAGGCTTTCTGAACAAAAGAAATTAGATTTAATTCTGGAGATAAGGATATTATTGAGGAATATTAAGAGGGATGGCATTAAATAGATGATTGTAGGTTAGTGGCAGAAGTTTTAAGGGTGGAATGGAGAGAAGAGAGGCTGAAAGAAACAGTGAGACAAGTTAGGAACATAATGTAGCTGATTCTAGGGAAGGGAGAAGAGATAGAGGGGGAGATGTTTTAGAGCAGCATCAACAGGCTGCACCACTAGTTGTCTGCTAAGGAAGAAGAAAGGATCTGTGATAACCTGAGGTTTTGGGCTGTGTAATTAGACCAGGAGATGCCATGAGTTGAGATATCAAGCAGGAGGGGCCGGTTTGGTACAGAAAGAAAATGGCTTCATTTGTTCAGCCATTCACCAAATATTTGCGTACCTGCGCTGTGCCAGGTAGTGTGCCTTGTGCTTGCTGGGAGTCCAGTGGTAAACCCCAAAGCTTAGCAGTCAGAGGAGGACCCAGTGCAGAACACCGTCAGCCATGGTACAGACCACAGGATCTGTGCCATGGCAGGGCAACTGGAGGAGATTCATGGTGTTGGGGAAGACTCCTGGCTCGCTGTGCAGAGGCCCCAAGAGTTAGGGAGAGGGGAAAGAATTTCTGGAGTTCCAGAGAGGAAAGTGCATGATGAATTCAGGGAACTGAAAAACAGCAATAATAGGAAGAATGAGAGCAAAACAGCAGCAGTAGCAAATTTTTATTGAAAATTAAATGCTAATTTTAGGCATTATTCTAAATGCTTTACAGAGATCACCTCATTTAGTCCTCTGAACAACCTGTGAAGCAAGTACTATTGCTAACTCCTTTTACAAAAGAGGGAAGTGAGGCACAGAGAAGATGTAAATAACTTGTCCAGGGTCATCCAACCAGTAATGACGGACTGGAGATTTGGACCAGGCAGTCTGACTTCAGTCACTCTCTTGTCCGCTGCCGCCTCTGACAGCGAATCCAGTGTAGTTAAAGCAAGGGTGCAAGGGTGAGGACTGGGGAGTAGAGGTTCTTGAGGCAGGAGCCAAGTCCTGAGATCAATTTAGGATGGTATTAAAGGACCCTGTGGCCAGTATTCCCAAGAAGCAGTCGGAAAACATGCCTGGAGTTCAGGGGGAAAAAAAAGGTCTGAGCTGGAGAACTAAAAGTTACTGCTAAGGATGTAGTTGAAATTGCTGATGATTGGCTTCATGATGAGGAGTGGAGGGGGAGATGTCATAAAGAGACTGTGAAAAACAGGGAGGAAGGAAACAATAATAATAAGAGTGGCAACTTATTAAAACCTTGAACCACGCCAAGCACTGCACTCAGCACTTTATACGTACTGAGTAAATAATCTGTAGCTTTGTTACTTGAGATTAAGCTTATAAAATCCTTTATAATACAACCCTTGGTAATACTCATACCATTAAATTTGTTGTCCTAGCCCCATATCCAGTATCCACCTTCCATTTAGAAAAGATTATTGACTTGCTTTTACTTTGAAATCTTGTGATGATGAGATTTTCAAAGAGAAAAATGCTTAATTAATAAGCCAGCATTATTTCTTTTTCATTCCAGTTTTTAATTAACAACTTCAACACCTGCCATCTCTTTTATATTTTATTTTACTTTGAAATAAGAAAAATATTATATTATAAATACTCCCAGACTTTATAAAATGAGGAAACTATTATCAATATTAAAAGCATAGTCTAATACCAGAAAAAAAGTGTTTCGTAGTAGGAAAACTGCACAGCTTAGGTCTCTGTGAAAGCCACACTTGTGATCTTGAGCAACTCACATAACCTACTTGTCCTCATTTGTTGACTAGAATGATTGCTTTCTCTTTCTTGTAAAGCACTAATTTTAATTAAATTAGATTTACATTCTTGAATCAGAAAATGGCCTTTCATTTGCTTTTTTCTTTGTAAGAGGCTCTTGGTAAAGAGGAGGATGTGTTAGAATTCTGGGGGGTGGAGAGATTTCTTCACTGCACACATTACTCTTGCCCCTGTGGAGACTGCTGTGCCTCCCAGGCCTAGAGAACCAGGTTCTATCCCCCCACCCCCACCGCCCACTCCCCTCTGTTAGTGACAGCATTGTCTTACCGTTAAATCTGTGCAGCTAAGGGTATGTGACACTTTAATTTTCACTGGGGCAAAGGACAATAGTAGAAAAGCAAGAATTTGGAAAAAAGAATAATACAGAATAGAAAACCAATGTTACCTTGTTCTGGGAACTACGTGAATCGATTGATTTGTGTAAATAGTATTTGAAACTAAAATAGACCTAACATAATTTATATCAGCTTGATTTGATTCAGTCTTTTCATTCTACAGACCTTGCCTTTTTTCTTCCTTTATCTATGTTGAGTAATAGGAGGGTAAGAAAAAAAGTTACTATCTCAGGAGGTAGCTGTTTAATATTTATTGAGAATCCAGAATTTTTAAGCCTTAGCAGTGCCAACTTTAAAAGTCCAATGAAGCAGAGGACTCCCCAGCAAGTGGAAATGTGTACTCTTGATTAATTATTAACTTTGGTGTTTACCCTGCAGTTTAAGTGAATTCACTCTATTTGCTAACTTTTTTTTTTTTTCCAGAAAGAAAAAAACTGAAGGCACCTATGACTTACCTTACTGGGACCGGGCAGGTAACTTATTTGGAATTTTGCGTCTCTTTCTATCAGTGAAAAATGTCTCTCTCCCCGCCAGGATGCAGTAGTAAAAGAGGGAAAGTCATCCTCAGGCCCATTTGGACTTCCCAACAGTTAAAAAAGTGGGAGTTCTATTCTGTTCTGTCCGTTTTTACCCCTCTGCAAAATCTCTTCTAGTTAATAAGTGATGAAATGGAAAATAAGTAATTTCTCAAGTGGAGTACAGCAGTTTAGGAATCTGTGAGACCTGCAGTCTGTGCCATGATGAATTAATTGTCAGCTTCTGAATTCCTACTCTGGCATATGGCAGTTTGCTGACAGTGCCACCAGAGGTTGACCCTTATAGCTCTCCCACTTCCCAGTATCCCTGTTGGAATAGCTGTTTTGGAACCAAGAGCTCTTAGTTCATTGCTGTGACAAGGGTAGAAAAGGGTAGTGATGGAGGCAGATCATTGTGCTGCTAGTACCCCAGGACAGCCCTTGGAAAGTATTTTTGAGAAAAAAAACTTAGAATCTTCCCCTACAACAGACAAGTATATGTGGCTACACTGTAATAGCAGTGATTTCTTTGTGCATATCATTTTGATAGAGATTTCTACCATGCTCTGCTTTGCACTAGTAATCTATCAAAGCAGAAAGTAAGCTTCAATATAAAGCTTGTAGATGTCTGTTACAGAGATGACTTAAATGCAACAGGATTTCCCTTGGCAGTACTATTGTCCTTTGAGAGATAGGTTTTGTTTTAATAGTCTCTTTTGCTTGCGATCACAATGAAGGCTGGTGGAAAGGAATGAAGCAGTTTCTCCCTGCCAAATCAGTGGAACATGAAGAAACTCCAGTTCGCTATAGCAGTAGTGAAGTTAATCACCTGAGCCCGAGAGAGGTCACCACAGTGTTACAGGCTGACTCTGCAGGTAACTATGGGACAGCCTTCAGGCCCAAGGCAGAGGGAGTGTGCTTGCTCTAAAGTGCCCTGAGGTTCACAGAATCTTCCTTTATCTTTTTCATGTTTAAGAGTTGAGCTAATTTCCAAAGGTAGAACTATGTTTTTAAAAGATGACCTTTAGAGTCGTTTCTGTGTCTTAGATGTTCTCCCCACAAAATTGGGACTTTCATTTCTACAGACTCTGGACATTTTGTCTGTTTACCTGGGGTTTTGTTTCTTTTGGTTTTATTGGTGGTAGGGGAGATGGTTAGGAGAGCAGAAGCATAGAATGGGTGTTCGTTACTGTGTTTATCCTATTAACCAACAACCTAAGTATTTTAAACATGTCCTAATATTTGAAAAAGAAAAAAATAATCTGAAATTATTTCCCAAGACCAGTATTTCAATAATGGCATGTTTCTTTCCAATGAAATATCTATAAATCTGAAGAATATAAACATTCCTTATGCAAAATTATATGAATGAGGCTTTCTGGCATATGAACTTATTACCATGAGATACTAGATAACATTTTTTATTTTAATTTTTGAGGTTGGCTCTTACAGGTGGGAATCCATAGTATATGTGCTGATAGCAGCACATGTGCCACAAAGAAGTGTTTGCTTTTGGTGTAGGCATGCAACTGCCATTGTAAATTGTGTAAGACCTGTATTACTGTGATAATATTCTCTTGTTTGTTTTGTGATATCCAGAGTATGCACAACCGCTTGTGGGAGGAATTGTTGGTACACTTCATCAGAGATCCACTTTTAAACCAGAAGAAGGAAAAGAACCAGGATATGCTGACTTGGATCCTTACAACTCACCGGTGCAAGAGGTTTATCATGCCTATGCTGAACCACTTCCAATTACTGGGCCTGAGTATGCAACCCCAATCGTCATGGATATGTCAGGACACCCCACAGCCTCAGGCGGTCTACCCTCAACATCCACTTTCAAAGCTACAGGAAACCAACCTCCCCCTTTAGTGGGAAATTACAACACACCTCTCTCCAGGACTGACAGCTGCTCCTCTGCCCGGGCCCAGTATGATACCCCAAAAGGGGGGAAGCCAGGTCCAAGTGCCCCAGACGAATTGGTGTACCAGGTGCCACAGAGCATGCAGGAAGTATCAGTAGCAGGGAGGGAGGGTGAATGTGATGTTTTTAAAGAAATCCTCTGAAGGTGATGCTGCTTTTTACAAAGCATCGTTTTAAAGCACATGGCCTTTTTTAATAGTGGTAGTAAAATATAGAATGTATTCCGTATCTGTCACTGAAGTGGTTGGGGAAAATGTGATAACCAAGGTACAGGAAACTACTAATCCTGCCAGCTTGCTTTGAAGGTGTAACTGCTACAGTTACTGTTTGCCTGTTAAATTTCAAATATCTTGTTTGTTACTACTGTAAAACACTATTTTTTAATACAGAAAAGCTCTCTATAATGCACTTCAAAGAAAAATCACTGAGAGGTAGTATTTATTACCAGTGCTGAAGGTACACGAATAAACTCAAGAGATGGCTCTGCAAGCCTGATTGGCAATAATGCATGGTACTGTTCTTGAAATATCTAATGGCTTGAAATTCTGCTCCTTTGTGAAAGGTGGGTACTATCATGATTTCCTCCTTTTCTATTCCTATATTCCTTTCTGAATTTATTTTTTTAAAGAATTATAATTTGTGGTATAGTCATTGTTTTGTTTGCAGTCATTTACACTTGTCCATCTTTCATTAGGAACATCTATAATTAGGAAGCTCTGATTGTAATGAGCAGGGTGATTGACTTTTCACTTTTGACACTCTTAAGAGCTTTCACACTTCATGGTACATGACCTGGTCTCATTTCTGCTCATTCTGCCTGGAGCACTTGGTGGCCAGCACCATTTTTGTGTTTATAAAAGGTTTTGAGTCTTTTCCGTGGGTGATATTCATCAATCTCAAGGATTCAGGTCCTCTGATGTCTTAAAGTATATGTCTCTATATGGAAACAGGAACGACTTTACAATTTAGAAAAATTTATAAAGGAGATCTGCCTTCCTCAACTTTATTTGCAATGGGATTTTTCCTAGGAGAGTTGTGGGGGCTTCTAAGTGAATACTGTAAACATGACACATTCATGTTTATGACAGTGAAATGCAAGATCATCCGCTCAGAAATAATATAACATTTTTTTAAAAGTCTAACAGCTAGAGTTTACCTATTCTTTGGTTTTATATATACAAATTTTTGAAACCCAAAGTACTTTTGTTATTTTTAGTCAAGACAATTTTTTACATTTGTTTTCCCCAGTAAAGTATCATAAGAAATAGCACTCTGGCATGTATTCTTAAGTTCTGCCTACATCCGTGTGGTGAGAGGTGCAAGGATGCTTTGGGGTCATACCTAGGGAAAAGTCCTTACCACAGGGGTTCTTAACAAGGGGTCCATAAGCTTGAATTGAAATTAAAAGAAAACAAACATTATTCTTGTGAGATGTGTTGGTACAGGTGTGATATATTTATTAAATAATATACAGTATACTGTGGGCTTAGTAAGGGGTCCATGGTTTTCACTTGACTGGCACAGGGGTCTGTGGAACAAAAAAGGTTAAGAACCTCTGCCTTACCGCATCCTAGCAAATGAATATCAGTGTCTTGTGTTAGATAACTTCTGGCAGCTTCCTTGTCATCACTTTGTTGATGACCTGCCTCTGAACTAGTTTTAGATAGTGTGAAATAGAAATCATCTGTAATTTATTACTTATGGTATTAAAATTCATCTTTAAAAAACCCTCAGACTGGCAAGATGATACAAGATGTCAACCATATGGTAAAAATAATTTGAAATCCCCTCTTCGATAGTACCTAGTGTAGACTTAATATTAAAATGTGCTTTCCTGCCAGATTCTAGTCGTTTCTATTGATCTGTGCCACCAGAATATGTCATAATTTACTAAATTTGAATAAAGATGTTCAGTATTCATTTTGCTTGCTTCCACAAGTATATATTCTAAAACATTGCTTCAAAAATAGAACTGTTTATTTCTACAGCCTCCTTTAGTTGGTTTTATTTTCCATTTCTAGATGAACTTTGAGGCACAATTTTATTCATTGAAGAACCAATATATATTTTGTTTCAAAATATCTGAAACAAAAAGCACAGCAGTTGAAATTTTATTAAAACCTACACGAATGTGTAAAGCACATTATTAATGCAGTCATCCTCTTTCAGGTGGGAAGAATAAATAAATTGCTTTATTTTTTTAATCATTCTTATTACACAGAGAATGTACTTTTCCTCAAATCATATGTTTGAAGCTTTAAGAGATTTTTTTCAGTAACTATTTCATTTTCCCAAAGATGCTTGCTATTTTTGTGTAATTGAATGCACCTGATTATTTTCCCTGGAACTTTTTTTTTTTAATGAGAGGAATTTTTTTTCTTAAACAGTTCATATTTTAAGATTTGATTCATATTTTCACTATGCTATCCTTAAATTACCAATGATTTTTATAAAATACCTAGTTGTTACTACTTTTATACATTTTACTTTCCAAATGAAGAGCTGAGCCTTGATTCAAAGGGTTTTTCTGATTTTTTACTTTATCATTTAGTTCATTTGTTTTCATATTAGAGTTTTTTTTAAACTAAGTTTGTATGTCTGTTATATATACAATTTTGGAGACAATCAGATAAAAAAATGTGAAAGTAACCATTTTTGACAAAATTCCCTTGAAGTTTTCTTCTTGCTTGAAATATTTAAAAGACTTAAGTCACTGTCAATTATGGGATTAAATTTTGTTCCTATTAATACAGTTATAGAAATAGAATCAGACAGTGGCAGCAGCAAGTGTTTCCATTACAGGTTGCATAAAATTACACTGACTTTGCTGTTAATTAATCTTAGAAACCAGCACAGTTAAAGGCAAGATATTGTGAATTTCTGATTTATATTTTATTAAAAACTGTAAAGCTAAGTAGATCCTATTGTATGTGCAGGGTCTAGTCCAGTTATTTAAGTTCACGTTTCACTGTTTGCACTTTGCATTTAACAATGGGTTTTATTCGCTGGTGGAAATGGTTTGAGTAGAAAATTTAAAGAGGAATTGAGATTATGACATGTATATGCTTGCTTTTCCCCCTTTTGTGGGCGAGGGGAGGATAGAATATGAGCTCATTTAAATATGAATGTGGTCACAATGCTATGGAAAGTAATAACACTTAAACGTCTTCGCCTTGATTCCACACCTGGAGAGTAAGAGGGCTATAGAAACACCATGTTGGATGATACACAATTTGAAAGAACCAGTAGATTATGTGGGACATTGAAAGCTTTTCAAACCCTCTTAAAATAAATCACTGAAGCTCTGCGTAAATATAATAATTACCTTATTAGCTCTGGTTCTAAACTTGAAGTCCCTTAACTGCAAAATCTAAATAAGAGTTGGATAGTTATTAAAATACTTTTTAGGTCAGCTGTGGCACCAGTTCTCATCTAATCCAATTTAGTAACTAAGTTTTTCTTATTATTATTCTTTTTTTTTAATTTTTGACACTGGGAAAGGTGGAAACAAAACGTGTATTGCAAAACTTATTGAAAATAAAAATGGCTTGAGTGTTGGTGATATTCTCCCAGAATGTATTTTACTTACCTCGGCATGTACTGTAGTCACTCAGTATTTGTATATGTTGCTAGGATTTAGATTGTATAAATAGTGAGAGTTTTAATGTGTTCATGTGTTTTTAATAAAGTGTACATATTTGTCTTGCTCAGATTATGGCTTAAATAAAGCATACCTGAAGTTTGTAACCTTTTCTCATACTATGCAAGCCAGATTCCTCAATTGTAACATTAGTCAGAAATTCCACAGTCAATATTGCAGTTGCTTACAGTAACATTTGAAAATGCCACTAAAGGATTTTGACTTTGACTTTTAAGTTTTTCTATGGTCAGCACCATCCTTTTTGAAGCATGATTTACTTAACATCAGACTGAACTTCAGCAGCCAAGATGTAGCCTGTGGTTGTGTGGATGAGGGAAAGACCACAATGAACACATGTGGACTGCCAGTCTAGTACCTGCCTCTTCCACCTCAAAGTTAACAGAAGAATCAAATAAAACTGTGGTACTATGTAAACGTAAACCAATGTTAACAGAACATAGTCCGCAAATGTGAATGTTTTCTACTCCTTACAATGCTTCTTTTAAGTATTTCGTTTATTCCTGTTTCTGACCCTGATATATAATGCTTTGCCCTTTTTTAGGGGGTCACCTTAATTGTCCATAACACCATCAGTGTCTCCTAGTGACACTTATTGTTCAAAAATATTAATTCCTTCTTTGACTCAAACTTCTTCCAATAGAAACTTACACAGTTATCTTCCTTTCTCCTTCAATCCTCTTCTCTTCCCCAAAATAGCCTTTGGTTATATTTATTAAATTTGAGGAGGGAGTCAAGCTCACAACATTTGTAGAACCGACTTGTTTGCATCCCATCAGATTCTACTCTAAAGGAAGTTTCTGAGGTCAGCTTTGCAGTTTAAGGTTAGATTTAATCATGAAAATACCATTTAAATTCTAAAATCAGCTTGACTCTTTAGGGTATACTTATTCTGTTGTTTTCTTCATTTCTCCTAATTTACTTCAAATATTAAACTTTAAAAACTTAATGGATAAATTAAACCAAAAATATACTGTTTAAGGATTTCTCCTCGAGCTTGCCTGGCTCAGCTTATTTGTGTAAAGTTAAGCTTTGTTATAACAATCTTTAAAATAATGCAAAGCCACCAGACCTTAGTAATTTAATTCCTTGTTTTTTTACTCATCCAGAATTTCATATTTAGCCTATTCCCTACAATTTAAAAACAAGAAAAACATCTCCAGTCTACCAAATTACTCATCATAATCTATTGGCTTAATTAATTACAGGAAAAAAAAATGCTTAATTAAACCAGTATGAATGACCATAGCCATACACTGTAATCAGGACTACTTTAAGATTCAAATCAGGTTCTCCAGGTGGCACAGATATGAACTAAACAATTATCTAGATGTAGGCCTGAAATTATTCCGCATTTGCCACATCAAGGCCATGCTACTTCTCCACCAGCCAGGAGGTATATTTGGCAACTGTAAGAGTCAACAAATAATGCCTCTCAAAAGCTCATATTATACTCAAACTATATTACAGTAAACTAAATCCCCATACTTTTTAGGAAGTCACATCCCTTCAAAAGTCTTAAGACAAGCAACTATTCGAAAATGTTTAAAAATACCTTAGAAGACTAGCTTATTTTAAAAACAATGCAATCAAAATTTTATTTCCCTGATAACTAAACTTTTCTTGGTTTTCATAAATTAAACATATTCACAGAAACTGGTGGTTATGAATCACCAGTCAGCAAAAAGACAATATACATAATTTTATATGAGTGCATCCAACATATTTAAAAATAAACTAAAAATTGCAGTATAAAAATAAAACTAACACTGTTAGCATCATCTTATGAATCTGTAGGGTCAATCTTGAGTCAGGTTGATTACAAAGTTTTTTTCTATAATGTCCTTCAAAAATTGCTGCTCTGCAGTCACATTGTGATACGCATTCTAAAGAAAAAAGCAAAACCAAAATCACCATCTGTCGCATCTCAAAATATTAACAACAGTAACAACAGAATTTGTACCTAAAATGCTTGTGAAGAAAAAACTCATTAAGTAACATGGGGCATGGACTTTTAATTTCTGTTATGATTCTCATTTCTTACTCCTTTCTCATTCTTGAGCCAGACTTTTCCCTAAAGCCCACTCTTATCACTTAAACAGCAGGTAAACCATAAGTAAGTGAGCCTTACATCTCACACCTCACAAAATCTCCTATTCTACTGAGTCATGGTATAAATTGAGACCAAAATTTCTCATCAGAATGAGTTGGTCACTGTTTGCAACATCTACAACTTTTTATAAAAGAAAAAAATCAACCTGGAGATAAGAAACTACTGAAAGTTATGTTAAGGGAAGTGGATGTGGCTCAAGTGACTGGGCTCCCATCTACCATATGGGAGGTCCTGGGTTTGATTCCTGGGGCCTCCTGGTGAAGGCAAGCTGGCCCGTGCAGAGAGCTGGCCCGCGTGGAAAGCTGGTGCAACAAAAAGAGAGGAGAGACAATGAGAAACAACAAACTAGGGAGCTGAGGTGGCTCAGGCGATTGAGTGCCTCTCTCCCACATTGGAGGTCCCAGGATCAGTTCCTGGAGCCTCCTAAAGAGAAACAGACACAGCACACAGCAAATGGACACAGCAGACATGAGTACAAAACAATAAGGGGGGGGGGGATAATTTTTTTTTTAATGTTAAAAAATAATTCTATCCTTTTGATGGATATCCTAATTTTTCTTGGGAACTTATTTTTTTCTAATTTAAAATAACTTAAGTCTAGAGTTGTTTTAATGTTCTCTTCTTCAGATAACTCTTGAAATATCACAACTGTTACAGAAAAGGGTAGGGCTGAAATGAGCCTAATCTGGAGTCTATTCCAGGCACCTTCCTCATGAACAATTCAAATCTCAAGTGTTTGTCTTATGGTGGGTAGGAAGAGAGAGAAAACCAAAGGACAATACTGGGATCTAACCTGAATAATACCACTTCTTCAACTGTATGTAGTGTTTGGAAATGATTTAAGGGGACTAATTAATTTCATGGACTCTGCCTATATACTATGGAGCAAAATTTTCATATTTCAGTGTTAAAAATATACAGATTTCATTTAATCCTATCCTTGTGATGCAACACTAAGTTAAAACTAGGAAACTCCTTCCCATTCAGTCAAGTAAAACAAAAATCCTCAAGATCAAATCTACAACCATTAATCCCTATTCAAGAGAAGCAGGATCTAGTATAAAGACAATCATTTTGAGCATGAAGATTTTTATGGGATTAAAATTGTATAGACCATCTCATTTAATGAACAGAAAAAATAGACTAAAATAATTACCATCAGCACATCAATGCTTTTTAAATGAATCTGTAATATTTCAAACACAGTAAGTTGTATATATTTTAAATAATGCAAATATGAAACAATATCTTAAGACTTGGTCCCTATATGGATTTGATGAACCTTGGCATTAACCAAGAGGTTCTCCCAATGATCTCAGGACCACAAATGGGGAACTGGTTTAGTAAAAGGACCTCTAGACTTGAGTTCTGGTTTAAACATTTAGTCGCTGTGTAATCCCTGTGAATCATGAATCCATCAACCTCTCAAAACCTCAATATCCTCACATGAGACAATAAGATAGACTTTGAGCTTTCCAACTCTGAAGATCAAAATTTGTCCCAAAGTGTATGGTTGTGTATATATTACCTTACTCATCAAAGACATAGTGGCATTGCCATAATAGTGCAAAGGACTCTTGAGTTCAGAAAAATTGTATTTAAATCCAGCTAGGTGAACTTCATGACATATGTGAAATGCCAATGTGATGGCAATAATTCCTGTTGTTGGGTGTTTGGGTTTCTGGAGAGGAAAAAGAAATGAAAGTTAAATAATCTGAAAAAATTCCAAACAAGCTACTGTTTCCTAATTTGAAATAATCTTATAAAACAGGGATTTATGAACATTTAATCAGGGAAGAAAAATATAATTAAATCCTCATCATGTCCTACAGCTCAAGCCCCAAAAAGAACACTTACATATCCTCAGCTCCAAAAAGAATATAAAGTGTAATTGAAATCTTAGAGTCTTTCAAAAATAAAGCTTAACTGTAGTATTTGCTTAGTGGATAACTATCAAATGAAGGAAAAAGATGCTTGCTCCCTTATTTACAAACATGAGTCAGGCTTCCTTGTGGAAAAAGCAAATTTTGAATACATGTATGAGATATAAGACAGCTTAATTCACTAATGGGCAAAATCATGATAAAGGCTTCATATTATTAGCCTTAAAATGGCTCTATTATTTAAAGAAAAATAAAAGGTAGTGTGTCATGTTATGGAAAGTTTTCCATCAAGGAATAAGAAAATTTCCCTTTTGTACAGATAATGAAACAATCTAACTGCTCACTGCTACCCTATCTCCTATTCCCACCCATTGAGACATGTTGCTGAACAGAAGCACTGAAGACTGGCTATGTCTGAAGTTATTACATCATCATCTACAACCCTATTATCGTTCCCCTTCCCTATTCTAACTCACTTTAGTTATCTGCATTGGAGGCAATTTTTTTATGAGTGGGCAGGCAAATATTTCTAACCATTTTTTGGCATTATCTCAGATGATCTCCAGAGTTCCCAGGATTAGAGTCACTGTCCTCTAGATTTTTCTGGCTCAACTACCCAATATCTAGAATTACATAGTTTTTCCTCATTGTTTAATGAAATTATCAAAAACAGAAACAAAATCTTTGAAAAAAATAGCCCTAATATGTAATACTGATTATTTAGACTTTTTATAGAGAAAGATTAATCAAATTCAAAGACAAATGCTGTAATAGTATCTGACTAGAAAATAACGATTCCAGACATACACATAGAATGTTACAATCTCAACTGAATCATTATCAATTTTTAAAAAAGAAACCAAATATATCCCCTCATACATACACACATACACACACACCTCTGAAAAACACCCTAACAGGGATTTGACAGGAGGGTCTTGGTATTTAAAGTTTGAATTCTCCTTGAGATGGCCTTCAAAGGCAAACACAAAATATATTCAAACTTTTTACACAATTCAAGATATCCTTTCAATTAAATGTATCTTTATAGATCACATGGAAATTGATTTTTTAGGAAAAGAAAATAAAATCAAAGAAGCATAGTAAAACCAAATGAGTTCTAAGAGGCAAGCTTGTCTGAAAGCGTAAAAGCATTCAGCATTAGCTTTCCCTTAACCCATGTGCTATGGTGATTGGCACAAGCCTTGGCCATCTGAGAAGGAAGCTGATAGGTTAAAAATCCTAGGAGTCATTCACTGATTCCACTTGTTCCTTTTCCTTCCCCCCTTTCATGTCCTCTACTTCCTTTCTTCACACCTTAGATTCTTTATTCATTATAATCATTCCCTTATATAGACCTTCAATTCTCTTGCACTTATCACCTACAGCACCTGTAATTCATCTGACATAATCTTAACTCTGTTGATGACTTCTCCACTCACTCTGTACCCACCTCCACACAGCAGAATATGGCATGAGAAAAACAACATGCTGCCCAGTTTCATTTTAAGTTCTTGATTGTAAATCTCAAATCGGCATTAAGTATGACCACCAATCCAATTACATTCCTCTAGTAAATTTCCATTCCTCTTTCTAAGATAACGATTTTATACCTTTCTATCCTCCAGCAGCCCTATTCTTCTTCCTACTTTAAGTTGACAACTTAACTCTTTTTTTTCCTAAGAAAATAGAACAATCAAAAAGAAGCTACATAATCTTTTCAACTCAAAAAACCTACTCTCTTCCTTGCGTGTCTACCCATATTTTTGTTCACTTCTTTTCCAGTGGATGATCTGTCTCTGTTACTCCTTATGGTCAACCCCTTCACTAGCCTACTTTTATTTTATCCCAACTTTCTTCTCAACAATTTTGCTTCTACAATTATCCACTTTTCCCCTTCATCATATTTTTCCTTGACTGAATCATTCCCTTCAGCATATACACAAACCATTTATCTTAAAACAAAACTTTGATCCCATGTCTTCTTCCAACAACAGCTCCATTTCTCTGCTCCCTTTTAAGCAAATTCCATTAAAGGTTTGTCTCTGCTTGTTCATGTCCCCCATGTTCTCGTTACCCAGTCAGCCTTTCTTATCCTTGTCAGTGTCAATAGTATGAACTTCATGTTTTCAAAATCAGGGTTTATTTATTTGTCCTCAACCTCTGACCAGCATCTGACATGGCTGATCTTTTTCTTGAAATACAGCAGGGTCCCCACTTGGTTTCTGGGATGCCATGTTTTACTGGGACATTATCTAGTTACAATTAGTCCTGGTATCATCTCTGAGTGTGATCAAGGGTGTCCTATTCTATTGCACTTAAAAACATTACCCCAAACAAAAAGCAAGAGACATGATCATACTTCACATAGGAAAATCCCAGGGGCTAAAAAGTCACAAAGCATATATTCAGAAGCTCTCCCTTCTCCTCAAAATCACTATGAAATAGGGCTTTAATTTAAAATAGTTACGCTTCTGACTTGAGAATTTCACTCCCAGGAACCAATCCTACAGAAATTACACAAGTGTGCAGAAAAACCCCATAAGCACTTGCATTGCTGTGCTTTTTACTACAGAGTGCCTCTAACTGTTTATTTATATTTTGGCCTGAAAAGCCATGCACTTGCCCTGTTACAGTCGCGCTACTCTGGACACATGCCAGCCCATCAGCCCACTGAGTCACACTCTTCTTGCACAATACTGAAGGCAAGGTTATGCGAAATGAGCCAGAAGGGCATGCAGAAGGAGACCCCAGAAGTACCCTACAAGGGCATGAAAAGAAAACACCACTTAAGGTTCTTCTCCTTCCAGCCTGGAAAATATAAAGATAAAATCCACAGATACCTCATTTCACTAACTCAGACGCGACCTTCAGAAGCCACCTCATGAATGGTAGACCTCATACAGTTCAGACAGCCCCAGCCAGATCCTTATTTTGAAACTGGGCAAAGAAACATACATACCTGATTTTTGGGAAAGAATCTTGGGAAATGAAGTAGTTCATAAGCTGCCATTCTGATAATGAAAGGATCTAATATTCTGATTTGATAAGGTTTATAGATCAGGCTTAGTGCTGGTTTCTTCCAAAAACCATTAATGTTCTGAAATAAAGTAATAATAAAGAAAATAGAAAACTATGCCTTTATTTTAAAGAAAAAAAAAAAAACTGAAGGTAATCTAAAGGCAGATCAAGTTTGCCAACTTACTATTTTGTTACCAGTCAACAATCCCCACAGCCACTTTAAATCAAGTGGCTTAAATGCAACAAGAATCGCCGTAGTATTAGGATCATTATGACTGGGATCTGAAAAAACCGATTCTGGATAAAAAAGTCGGAAGGTTGTCCTTCTCCCAACTTCCTCTTCATGTCCTAAAACAGGACCATTATTCATTCTGTGGGTAGTAAAACACAAGATATGTAGACCAAGTACAGTATGAACCATTTCTGTGACAATCCTCAGAGGCCTCGGCTCTGTGCTCTGAAACCACAAATCAATCGATCAATCTTTCTCAAAGAACGGTCAGTGAGATAAATCCGTTTCATGAAACAACTGCTTGCTCAAAGGTAAAAAATAATCATCTGTTTGAGAAAGTTAATTGTGAAGCCAACGATAATTCAGTCTTACCCCAGGAAAACTGAAGATTAAATAAAAGAAATGGGAACAGAAGACCACATAATACTAGAATTAAGAGACCCTGGATGACAACCACACAAAATCCCTTGGATTTAGAGATAAGGGCCCTAAGGTCCAGAGACAGAAAGTAGCTTGCTCATGGGCACATAGTCAGACAGCACATGGATGTGTGGCTAAGTGACTCCCCAGCAAGAAGAATCACATTTAAGATGATTTAAAGACCTATGAAAATCATGGCACTCTACAATAAAGGAAGAGCATTATATCCAAGCACAACCAAATGAAGGTCCACTGCTAGAATGAACTAAGGGACCACAATGGATCTACTGTTGGGTTTGTGTGTGCTCAAAGCCAAACTTAGACAAACACTGTTTTTGCACACACCATGAAAGCAAGCTATGAAAAAGGAATGCTTTGTTTCTAAAACAGTGTCCTCTGGGAGGGTAAATACTGTTTCACTCTTTGTCCCCAAATATATGTAATACAAGACAATCTTAACACTTGAAATGACTTTCATAATGTTGTGCCAGTGATATTTTCCCGCAAGGACTTGCTGTGATTCTAAGTGATCAGATTTTAGGCAAATATGTGTAAAGAGATTTGTGACTGCTTCAAAATTGTTTTGTGGATAAATTATCACAGCTCCCTTAAATCAGGTAATGAACAGAAAATAGCGGCAGGGAAGCGGCTGTGGCTCAATCAGTAGGGCTCCCGTTTGCCATATGGGAGGCCCCGGGTTCGGTTCCCGGGGCCTCCTGGTGAGGGCAGGCCCGCCTGCATGGCGTGGTTGGCTGACCCAGCGAGCACAAGCAGCAAGGGGGGGATAAATGAATGAATGGGAGGCGGCTGTGGCTCAATCAGTGGGGCTCCCGTTTACCATATGGGAGGCCCCGGGTTCGGTTCCCGGGGCCTCCTGGTGAAGGCAGGCCCGCCCGCACGGGCGTGGTTGGCTGACCCAGCAAGCATGAGCAGCAGGGGGGGGATAAATGAATAAATAAATAAAATCTTTAAAAAAAAAAAAGAAAATAGCGTAAAATCGCTAGGCAACACATAACCCAGCAACACCTCTCCGGCTAGGTCATCCAAATACATTGCCCTACTGTTCTAGCATTCCCACTTTTAAAAGACTATTCATAACCACTCTCAAAACATATGTACTTACCCCAGATGATAATCTAGCCTTACTTTCACTGAGAAAATATAGAAACATCTCATACCAGATATACCCACAATCTCTGCTTCCTACTCAGAACCTTCTCAGTAATGACAATCTTGCTCAAGACACCACCGTCTCCCATTTGAATACAGCAAATGGCCTCCCTGTTCCAGCCTTGTCCCTCATATTCCATTCCCCATACACAGCCAGAACATTTTAAAGACACAAACCAGATCGCATTGCTATCTTGCTTATAAACCTTCAAAAGCTACCTGTTGTACTTAAAATAAAACCCAAGCTTCTAATTCCTAACAGCCTGCTCCTTGCCCACTTTTTCAGCCTCAGATTGTACCACACTCCCCTGCCTGCTGCCCTCAAGACTCAGTTTTTCTTCCTGCTCCTCTCAAACCCAGGATCATATCCTCCTTAGGGCCTGCAGCAAACATTCTCTCTTTCTGGACTGCTCTTCCCTAATCTTCATATGGCTGGCTTTTTCTGATCAGTTAAGTCCAGCTTAAACGTCACCTCCTCAAAGTGGTCATCAATTCTAAATTAGAGACTTTAATGGTCTGTCTGGCATTTATATTATATTTTATTATTTATTTCATTACTGTTTTCCTCCCTCAATTTGAATGTTAAGTGCCACAGGAAGCAAGAACGTTGTTCTTACTCATTGCTGTGTCCCCTGTGCCTAGAACTATGTCTGGTATATATTAAAGGAGCTTAATAAACATTCACTGAATGAATAATATAAAATCTAGGCCTACTGTAGGCAACAACCAGGAGACAAGGTTGTATAATCAATTACATTAACAGATCTAAGCAACTCTCCTTCCTTTTAAAACACAGCTGTACTAAAGCAGGGAACCATATTATTTTGAAACAGTTCCAGATTAAGAAATAAGAAATACATTTACCTTATTATTACATCATAGGAGTCGATTTTTTCTCCTAATGTCTTATTCTTCAAAACTCCTCCATTACCAACCACCACACACCTCTTACATGGCACGCTGTTGGGCAAAGAGACAAGTGAGAGACTGGGCCATCTTTCACAATACTGGGTGATTTCAAGAATGGGTTCACACTTTCAGTAACCCAATGCGAAATTTCACATGTTGCACAAGTAGTAGAAGAACCAATTGTGTCTTATAAGTCTAGAAATTTATCAGAAAGATACAAGATTGAAGAAATAACATTCTCCAGGAAGAGTGTATAATCATAGTCAGCTACTATTCACTCATATCAGCCCATGCACATTGTCTCATTTGATTGTCATAACCACCCACTGAGATAAGTAAGCCTGTATTATCCCCATTTTACAAATGAAGAAAGAAGATCAGAAAACTGTTAAGCCATACTTCAAAAAGAGGTGGAACCAGGATTTGGATCCAGACCTTTGAACCACAAAAACACCCCTCACCAGGGGATTCCGTGCGCTGATATTGCTACAAGTGTGTCTTAAATTATACATGTACACATTTTTCACCAATGTTACCCATTCCCCTGAGATTTTACTTCTTGGTTTCTTGCATCCTATAAATGTGGAAATGGATAGTTTGGAGTCTGATGGCAAAAGTAGTGCTTCCTTGTACCCTGCCAATACCAACTTCAATTCCACAAACATGCTCTAATTCTTGGAGCTTAACCAACCCAAACTAAACTTCATACTATGCTCCTAGCAAAGAGTTTTCAAGTAGGACATGAGTAGGGACTTTTTCATGCCGGCTGTGCAGTCAGTTCCCAGCAAGCACGGGCTGACCCATCCACCTGCGGACTCTTACCACCACCCACTCTAGGACACAAAACCACAGAAAGGAAGGCTGCTTAGGCTGTTCTGCCAGGGCCCTCATGACAGGGAAAGTCTAAAGAAAAAGAATATTTCTCTAAAAACAAAAAGAAAAAAAAAAAAAAGAACTCAAGAACTTAATGCTCTTAGGAATTTAATGAGTAGCAAAACTGTACAAATGCTATAGCATATTTGGACATAGATATTGCAAGAATACATGAACCATTTTAAAGAGAAGCATTGGCCCTGGCAGGTTAAGAGACAAATGTATGCATTCCTATACTCATATATTTATTGTTTTTACTTAGAAATTGTTTAGCTCATCTATTAAGTTTTTAACACTAAAACTTTTAACTTTTAAAAAATACTTTTTCATATTTTTAAATCAGGGGTTCTTAACCTCTTGGACATTGAAGAGTCATGCCTGAAACATTGCCTACTTTATTACAAAAACCTAATGCACCAGAGTTTCCTGGGTGGCAGGGACTAGAGGGAGGGCATTGACCAACAAACACTCCTGAGGATGTGTCCCCAAACCTCACATCATGGACATGCCACAACTTGTTCTAGAGAGATGGTTACTTTTTTTTTTTTTTAATCTATTTTCTTTTTACTAAGAAAACAACACATCTCTTGATATTTTTATATTTAGGTTTGACTTCAATCCCAATTCCAGGAAGCCAGCTTTGCATGGGGGCCGGGAAGGATGGTCAAGATGTGGACACTGGAGAATATTCACAGCTCCATACTTACTGCTCAGCAGTGAGCTGGTAAGTTCAATCTTAGTATTCACAGAAGTTTCCTCTCAATGTTATCTCAATGAGACTGCACTACAGTTGGCCACCAAACCCAAAACATGGTAAGAATAGCTACCATAGGTCATACAGAAATGTCATATCAGGCTCAAAGCTCTGGACCTCCTCTCACAGATCCCTTCTGAGCCTTCTAGCCAAAAGGAAAGGGTGGAGTCAGGGGCTGCAGACAGGATCTTTCAGGATTAGTTACAAATAGAAGGCCATTCCTTTCACCCAGCCTCTCCTTCTGAGAAACCTCCTGCTTATGGTGCCAGTAGGTTTGAGGACTTGGGAAAAAATGGATAGAAATCATATAGACATTATGTCATTCAAGAAAACTCTAATTCCAAAGACTCTTTACAATTCAATGCCATCACATTTGTAAGAATTTCACTTTCTATTTTCTATTCTGCCAGCTTTGCAGTGATGGGTAGATGGAAGGAAGGTCCTTTATCACAGGAAAGCTTGTTAATGCCTTTGAAAGGAAATCTTGCCAAAATTTCGTTTTTCCTCCTGGTAATATAGATTGCAAAGGTCCACTCATTTTTCTGAGGAGTGTCTATAAGGCTAGAACTCCTCTGGCTATGTCCCTAGGACTATTCCTTGGCAATAACATCTTATCAACAGCTGGAGTTCACAGTACCCTAGGACTCTGGGAAACATGTAATGGTACAGACAAGCTGACTGAACCACACATCTTATAACTGTGCTTCCCTTTCTCTACAGCAGGAATCCACACACTAAGGAAGAAGTGATTTATCCTTTCCTTGGCTTCACCCACTTGGCCATATTCTCCTGCTTCCTTAGTGTGAAACCATGACTCCCAGTGTCCTTTGGGTGACTTCACCTTCTTGAGTTAGCACAACTTTTATGCATAAATAGTTTCAGGTAATTGTGAGTCCCTAGAAGGCAGGAGTAGTAGCTTTTGTAACTCTGTACAAAAGCTATATAAACACTTCCTGATTCACAGGCTAGCCAGTTTAAAAGTTGGTTTGTTTGTTGCATTAAATGTGGAGTAGGTCATTTTTCTACTTTGTTTCTAAAGAAGCAGGTACCTGCTACTCCTTTCCCCATGCTGGAAACAGGTAAGGAAATGCACATGCCCCAAACTGCTCATCCAGAAAACAAAATAACTCCTGAACCTATCTGGAAAGCTTCTGAAACAACAGTGGTAAAAGATTACACTTCCACCAGATGAAAGGAATGTTCATCATAAAGTCAGGCATAGCCAGAAAAGCTGCCATCCTATGTGGAGGGAAATATGAACACCATACATTTCAAGGAAGTAGACTTGAGTTGACCTTTCAAACCATCTGTATGTGTGTATTCTGAATGCAGTTTGACATTCCTTTTTCCCTTCAGAATATGACACACATTAAACATACTACTCCTTCCCAGTGCAACTATGTCCAGCACACCCTACTAGTCATACCTCCAACACCCATTACCGCATAGCGAGAGCCCTGCTTTCCTATGCCTACAATGGTGAGCCCATTTCCCATAACTAATCATTAGCCTAGAGATGGTCACGTGAACAATTCCTGGGCAGTAAGATATTAGGAGAAGTCTGTTTAATACTTTTAGAAAAGATTTTGGCCCTAGCAAGAGAAAGGTGTGAACAGAATACTTTTCTTTTTTTACCTGCCCCTTCCTTTCTGCTTAGACACTGACATGCAATGACACAAACTTAGAGCAGTTGAGCCATCTTGAGAGAAAGGCAAAGAGATCCATAGAGAAGCTGCCCCAGAGTTGTGACATCACTGAGCCACTCTTTCAAACCCACAACCAGAGCCACTTCATATAGATGTGCAAGGTGTACCCAATTATGTGTGAATGGCTCTCCCTGGAGCTATTCAACCCACAGTCAGTGCAGCCATACGCACGCAGCCAGCCCTACAAGCTGGAACCACAAACCTGCATACCCAAAACCGCAAGGCTCCTTTTAAGAGCGATAATAAATGTCCACATTGTTGAAGCAACTCTTAGTCAGGAATACTGTTACATGCAACCAGAAGATCCTAAAACCTTGTGGAATAGACTGTGGGTGAAGACTTGACTACTGGTTCTAGCTCTACCATTTACCAACTCGAAGCCCTTGGCCTAGTGACCCAGCCTCTCTGCTCCTCAGTCTGCCTTCCCCTCTGTGAAGTAATCACTGAGATCTTTTCTGGGGCTAAAATGCCATTATTCTATGTTGCATGTGACCATTTCCTCTGACATGTTTACCATGATTTCTGTGTCCTGTCTTATGTGACCACAGCAGTTGCTACAAAACAGTAGCTACTCTTGCCTCATCACCACATGACTCTCTGTTGATACAGAATCACAACTTCCCCCACCTCAAGATACCCTCCTGTTGAAAATGCTGCAATGTAAAGAAACACTGCAAAACAGCAGCCTGTCTAGAGTAGTGATGTGGACATCAATAACTCTTATACAGTTAGGATTCTTTTAAATAAATATACCACTAACTTCCAAGTCTTTTTAAAGCATTTTAAGGTCACGGGCCTGCCCTGGCTAGAAGTCAACCTAATCCAGCTCTGCTGTCATAATGGATTCAGCAACCACACAGTCTTCACAAATCCCTGTCCATTTAGCTGGCAACTGATTGGATACAGGTGTTCCCTTTTGGTAAGTTATTTTTGTATAGTTAATATATAACCACCTGTGCAGTACTAAAGCATTCCTCATAACATCTGGCAGGCTTTCAGAATGCAACAGTTGTTGGTGGTCAGGTAAGAAACCTCTTTGTGCATTTTAAATGTGAGCCAAGATTTTTATCAAGAGCTTTTGCTGGTTCTTGCTGGGAAGAATAGGCTCCTTTCTAGGAACAAGTCCCATGACAAGGGACAGGCCAGTGTCAAGGAGCTACACAGTCAGGAAACCCGGTAAATGGTCAGGGCTTTGGGTTATGATTGCATTTTAAATATTCCTTTTCCCTTACAAATCCTCAATCTTTAGTGAAGTTTGTTAAGCAGACTGCAGTGTATTACATGTACTTTGGAGAATAAGGAGGAACCTGAGTCCATGAGAAATCAACAGCAGCATCACATAGAAAGGATTACAAATTGCGAATATTCTCACTGTCCTGATTTTGTGATAATCAGGATAGGCTAAACATTCGCTATATTAGAAACCATGCATGTGTCCCCAGACCTAGTTTTTCTCCCTAGGTCTGGTTTTTAAAAGACTGGTGATAAATTAAGCCTGATTTATTATATGACCATCCTGTATGGGAAATGACTGTAACTCTAGGTATCTTTGGTCAACCTTAAGAGATATAGCAGGGGGGCAGCTGTGGCTCAAAGGGTTGGGTGTCCATCTCCCATATGGAGGGATCTGGGTTTGATCCATGGTACCTCCCAGTAAAAATAAAAAAGAGAAAAATATAGAAGGTGTGTGGGCCACCAGGCCCTGTGCGGGGGTGCGCCACCAGGTGCCGGGTGAGCCCCTCAGGCCCCATGCTTGGGTGCACTATCAGGCCCCACAAGCCACACAGCAAGACAATTACCTAACAGAAGAGTGACACAAGGGAGAGCCAAGACGAGATGTGCCGAAAAACCAGGAACTAAGGTGGCGCATGCAGTAGGAAGCGTCTCTCCCACTTCGGTGGTTCCGAGGATCAAATCCCAGTAAAGACAAGAGGAGAAGGATGAGAAGAAAGGGCAGGAAATGGACACAGAGAGTTGCCCAGCAAATGGACACGAAAACAGCAAAAATGGGGGTGTGGGGGGGTGGTAAAAAATGGATAAAAGTAAATAAATAAATAGATCCTTTAAAAAAATGTATAGGGGAGTAAGATACGGACTATAGTTAGAAGTGAAACTTTGACGATGCTCTTTCATAATCTGTTAACAAACGTTTCACAACAACGCAAAATATTTGTGGTGGGGTGATATATGGGAGCCCTGTATGATGTTATGCGTGTTTTTTTTGGTAAGTTCACAATGTTTACTGAACACTTATTATGTATGTTCATGTATGAATGATATACTTCAATAAATTGTTTTTTAAAAAAGTATATTTCATTAAAAAAAAAGAGAAAGGATTACAAATGAACTAGCGTTGTCATCGAACACATGAGCAACAAAGCTGAGCGAAGACAGGCAGCAGCTGGGGTGGACATTTTTTTTTTTTTTTTTTAAAGATACTTAGATTACATAAATGTTACACAAAAAATATAGGGATTCCCATATGCCCCACTCCCCACACCTTGCACAACTTCCCACATAAACAACATCCTTCATTAGTGTGGCATATTCATTGCAATTGATAAACACATCCTGGGGCTTTGCCACTGAGCATGGACCATAGTTCACATTGTAGTCTACACTCTCTCCCACATAGTTCTGCATGTTATATGATGATATAAAATGGCCTATATCTGTCATCGCAACACCACTCAGGACAATTCCCAAGTCCCAAAAAAGCCTCTGTATTACAACTGTTTTTCCCTCTCCCTGCCCCAGAGCCTCCAGTGGCCACTGGCTCCACATCAGTGTTATAATTTCTTCCATTGCTAGAATCACAATAAGTCTATAGTAGAATACCAGTAAGTCCACACTAGTCCGTACTTCATTTCCTAATCCTGAGGATTCTGGGATGGTGATGTACTGGGGTGGACTTTTAAGATACCTAAACCCTCCCTTCAGGTCTCCCCAAACTCTTCTGGAGGCACTAGATTTCTCCCTTGAGGATGGGAGACTCCAGCTGTTGTAATTTGGCTCCTAAATGAAATATATGGTAGTGCTGAAACTTGGGGACACTGTTATACCTGCTAAAAAGGTAGTCAGTCTCTAGGCCTGTCCACAAAGCCTATTTCACGCACCATGTCCCAACCTCTAAGACTCCTGGGGCTTGTTCTGAGAGCAGGAATAGAAAGGTGGTGAAGGATGGGCAATGGTCCATTTCAAGTTCACTATAATCTTTTACACTTGCCTCTAGAAATGAATTATAGGGAACACAATGCCAATGTGTAAAATTTCTTTTCAATTTCTGTGAGGTCAGTATAGCCTTAAAGAGCAGGAAGGTCCTCTTTCTAATTAAGCAAATAACAGTATACTAAGAGCAGCTGATGTGGAAGGATTTGTGTGGTTATTTGACATACTAGAAATTCCAATTACATCTAATTCCAAAGGGAACCTAGGTTTCCTTTCATTATCCTGCGAGCAGGACCAGCTTTAAGAAACATGTTGCCTTTTGCATCCTCCTTTTTCTGCAGCACTCTCTACCATCCTCTGCCCGTGGGTTGCCTCAAATCCCATTCTCAGTATTAACCTACCAGTCCTGCTCCTCCCTTCCATCATTTGTCCCTTAGGAAGTGAGCTCAGCTCCAACAGATTCCTTTATAAAAGGTGAACAGTCCCAACTTTGCTCTTTTAAAGATCACATCACTCTGATTGGGAGAGGTTTAGATGGGGAAAACAAAATGAAAATAGTCTAGGCATACTGGAGCAGATGTAATTGGGCAGAATGCTCAGTTCAGCCTCCTGGTTCACCCAGGCCTGAAACCATTCTTGTTTATAGCAGTTTTTCTTTTCCTTCACAACATGAAATCTTTAGATTCCTGAAGAGCTCTAGAAGTTTCTCATCAGCTCTTACAGTGCCAGCTGGAGTCCACAGCCTAGTTTCATTTTTGCCATTTCCAAAGTGGGGTATAAATGTTACCAACGACAATCACCTATGTTTGTGAACTTTTCGGGCTTTACTTCCTATTTTACCATTGCTGCTCAGGCCTTTGGTCTGTCTTCCTTCATGTCAAGTGGAGCACTTGGTGGCCTTTTCTGAAGGTTAAAGGGAGTCTGCTTAATCCATCTAAAAACCTGTGCTGTCAAGGAAAGAAGCTTCCTTGTTCCATTAAATTAATCTCATAATTGGCATCGGTTGGAAGGGAAGGGTTGTGGAAACTAAGAGCTACCAAAGAGCAGATCTCTTGCTGGACACTTATATATGGAGCTCACCTGGTCTCAGGTCTCTGAGGTAGGTATTGATGAAATCACAAATACTGAAACTGGAAGCTTAGTGAGGTTGAATAACATGGCCAATGCCATGCAGTCAACAAGAAGTGGGGCTGGCTTTGAATTCAGATCGCTCTCACTCCAAACCATTTCTACACATGGCATACTGCCTTTTGACAAAGTGCCATAGAGGCTAGAACAGAATTTAGAGGGTCACCTCAGCCACCCCTGCTCCCTTCTTAAGCTCTTTTTTAAAAATTGTGATATAATTCACCCTTTTAAAGTATGCAATTCAGTGGGTTTTAGTAGAGTAACAAAACATCACCATGATCTAATTCCAGAACACGTTCACTCATCACCCCCAAGAGAAACGCTGTACCCATTGGCAGTCACTCCCCATTTCCTCCCTCCCCTCAGTCCATGGCAACCACTAATCTACTTTCTGTTTCTATGAATTTGCCTATTCTACACATTTCATATAAACAGAATCATATAATATGCAGCCTCATGTGTCTGGGTTCTTTAGCTTAGCATAACGTTTTCAAGGTTCATCCATGTTGTAGCATTCCGTTGTCTGCATAGATCACATTTTTTAATCCATTCATCCACTGGTGGACCTTTGGTTATTTCTGCTTTGGGGCTATTATGAATAATGCTATGAACATTCCTGTACACGTGTTTGTGTAGACATATGTATTCAATATAAGTTTTTTATTTTAAAATACTTATAGGTTCACAGGAAGTTGCTAAGATAGAGAGGTCCCACATACCTTTGACCCAGTTTCCCCTAATTTTACATCTTATATAACTATTGTACAATACAAAACCAGGAAACAGACACTGATATAATGCGTATGTATAGTTTTGTCTTCCTCTTTTACACGTCAGAAAATTAAGGTCCAGAAACTCAAAAACATGCCCAGGGTCACAGAACAGTCAGGTCAGTCCTCCTGATACCAGTGCTAATGCCTCTATTTAGGTGTTCCATCCTCCCCAACCACAAAAAAAAAAAATTATTTTGGATGCTATCTTTTTCGAGCAGGTTTATTATCAGCCCTCTCCTGCCAAAGCTCTGGTCAGTCTGATATCTAGTCTGAATATTTCCATAAAGGGAATGTGAAAAGAAAAAAACAAACAAAACAAAAAACACAAAAAGAGTTGCTCTAATAATAGTTTACGACTAGTTTGTCAACCTTTCTTTGGGACTTTTCCTTATATGCAGGACAAGCTGGCTTAGAGGTAGCACCAAGAGAAAACCACTCGACACATTTATGCTGCACCATGTTCAGGGTAAAAGTTGGGGAAATTAAGACTTGTTTTTCTGTAGTACTAACTGTTCAAGATTGTATCAAGATCATGTATCTTTAAGAGAAACAAACTAATTAACACATATAGATTTTAGATGAACTTACACATGTACCCTAGAGATGTTTTAGTTTAACCCTGTACAATTATTAAAGAGAATCTTGTTAAAAATTTTTTTGATAAACCTAAAACTTCTCTAATAAATTTTTTTTTAAAAAAGTGCTCATTAACCATAAAAAAGAGAAATGGCCGAAAGAAACAAAGAAATGAACTTGAGATATGAAAAGACTTGGAGGAAATTTAAATGCATATTGCTGAGTGAAAAGAAAGAAGCCAGTCTGAAAAGGCTACAGACATGTATGATTCCAATGACATGACATTTTGGTAAAAGCAAAACCATAGTGACAGTATAGAAAGATCAGTGATTGCCATAGGTTTAGTGCAGTGAGACTATTCTGCATGGTACAGTCACAACTGATACATGATATTATGCATTTGTCAAAACCCATAGAACTGTAAAATACAAAGAGTGAACCCTAATGTAAACTATAGATTTCAGTTACTAATAATGTATCAGTCCTGGTTCATCAATCATAACAAATGTACCACAGTAATGCAGGATGTTGGTAATAGGGGAAACTATGTGTGTGGGAGGTGTATATAGGAACTTTATTATTATTTTTAAATATATATTTTAATTTTTTTAAAGATACTTAAATCACATAAATGTTACATAAAAAATATAGGGATTCCCATATGCCCCGCTCCCCATACCTCCCACATTTTCCCACATAAACAACATCCTTCATTGTACATTCATTGCATTTGTGGAACTCTACTTTCTGTGCAAATTTTTGGTAAACCTAAAACTGCTCTAAAATACAGTTTATTATTAAAACAAACAAAAAATAGTTTGAAGTTAATAGATAAAAGCAAAAGTTATATTAAAGGAGGAGTTTTATAGCCCTGGAAATCATAAAGAATATGTTCAAAGGAATTTACAATTCCAGGGTTCTCTTCCCTTTACCTCTTTAAATGATATTCAATTTAAGGCCTAGAATTTTGGAGTCTTTCTTTTCTTTGCTTTTTAAAATGCAAGAGAGGTGTTGGGGGTCAGTGGAAATCTGGAGACCTGGGTCCCTATCTCTAACTTCCACTTAACCTCTCTGGAGCCCAGTTTTCTCATCTTTAATTGAGGGGGTTAGATTAGATGATCTCCAAGGTCCCTTCCAGCCTCTAATCACCTCTATGACTGCCTCTTTGCTTTTAAGTTTGACTTTCAGTTTACATAGCATAGCAAGGTGAGGTTAACTTAGGTTAACGAGGTTTCTTTAAGGTACAGTTCAGCAGC